>PVJD01006074.1:0-104144 GCA_004026545.1 Mormoops blainvillei | reverse complement strand
TTGGGGATTTACTGACCTTCAATTAGAACTGTTAAGTACTGTTTACATGGTCCCTAATTCATACAAGACCAATGTAAGGTTGGATTTTGCTTTCATTAAGGACCTGTGAATCAAGAAAGAAAAAGAAAAAGAAGAAGAAGAAGGAGTCTTTGCCAAGCAAGATGTGATTTGGGTAAAAATAAAAAATTAAAAACCAAAAGCCGTTAGAGCAAAAGCCTTCCCTTGCCACCATTTAGGAGTGGTCTGGTGCTAAAGAGCTGATGCATTTTAAGGACAGGTTTAAAAAAGGAAAAAATGCCCAACTTGAGATTATTTGTATAAGGATTAACTTTGCAGTTTAAAAACTCTTTCTTCCAGAGATCTAGGGAAGGATGAATCCTTAAATTCTCTTCTGTTGTTCCAAAATCAGGATTCCCTCTTATTTCCCAGAAGGAAGAGTGCAATTTATCCCTTTTAGGGGCCAGTTGTGCACATAGAAATTGCCTTTAGTTGTGCCTTTAAATTGTGGTGCTTGGACTCTCATTGGGCATATATAGGATACCAGGACTACATCAAGCTATGAAGCATCATCTGTGTACATTGTGTAAGGATTTGGGAGGAGGGAACACACATTTTAAAAGATATTGGAGAAAACACAGCAGTCTTGGATCAGAAGTCACTAACTCAGATGCCCACGGGGACGGAGAGGTGTGCAAATGAGTGAATTATTCTCGTTGGGTACTAGTTTGGGGCAAGTGAGGGACTCACATCCCACTCCTGGAGACACCCCTGTCATCTGCAGGCTCAGTGAACACCGTTCCTATTCACCCCTTCGCCTAGCTCTGGGGTTCCTTCCTGAGGGAGAGCCCAGTGCAAGTCAGCCAGGGCCATGACCTCATGCAGGGGAAGTGACTGGAAGCACTTGGATGTGTTGTGAGCACTGCTTCCAATTTCTGCCTTGGAAAAGGACCTGTGAGCTAGGACAGCCTTGGTAGGGTTTTGCAAAACAAATTCAATAAGAGGGAGGCATGACAATCACAGTTGTCACAACCAGCAATGACCTTGTCTGTGCTATGTCACCGAATGCCCCCAGTTGTCCTGCGTAGGTGGTATTACTGTCCTTGTTTGACAGATGGGGAAACCGAGGCTCAGCAAGGTGAAGTTACCTGCTCAGGTCACATGACCAGGACGTGGCAGATGAAGCCTCCCACTGAATCTCATGGCTCAGCGCCCGTGTCCTTGGCCTTCGTAAAACGTGCAGAGATTGGCATTTCCTCGTGTGGAATGAATGATTTCCCCCAGAATGAGGAGTCTGGGGACCAGTAATAGAGAAGGAGCCTGAGAGTAACTACAGCATTTTCTAGATCCCTGGGCCCACTGGTGAGATCTAGAGTGTTCTCTCCTCACTTTCCATTACAAAGAAGACTTTCAACCTTGGCTGAAATGATGAGTTGAATAAACACCCATCACCCTTTGGCAATGAGTTGAACTCTCGTCCAGAGAAACTGCAGAGGATATTTGATGGAAAAGCTCTCACACCTCTACTCTGTGGCTTAAAGTCTGTGTCTTTGGAAGTGAGTTAGGGAGCCCTTTGGAGGTGCCCATTTTTCTTTGGAATAGATGATACCGATGAGCTCGATCTGAACTGAGGAAGAAGGAAGGCTTGCCAACCTCAGTGATAGAAGGTCTCTTCATCTGCCCTGTACGGTGGCAATATGGTGTGTGGCCATCGGAAAGATCTCTCCCCACTCCCTTCTTTGTCCCATCCTGCTTGTTCCCATCCTGCGTACTGAGTGTCATCTCACGTTCGGATGCTACCCTCGGTCATTTTATCTATAGCAGAAATGTCAGCCTGTTTTAGGCAGCCAAATGCTTTTATGTCCAGTTTTCAGTTCTCAGGAGAAGACGCAGTTTTCCTTGGGTAGGTTTTCTAACATCCTACACTGTCAGCAAATTCTTCGTGTTGTTTAAAGTCCCCCTATAACATGTACAGTTTAACTTAACTCTGGTTGTCTGTGGTATAGTGGTTTCAAGCATGAACGTTACACTTAGAAATGAGTGTGAATCCTGCCCAGCCCTCGTTGTGTGTGAGATCTAGAAACTGGGCCAGTCACTTAACTCTTCGGTGCTCAAGTTTCATGCCGACAGGATGAGCATGGTATTTCTTGTATAGGGTCATACAAGAGCTGGGAAAGGTGAAGTCATGCTACAGTAGTGGTCAGTCTGTCAATCCCGGTGGCTTAAAACCACACAGGTTTCTTTCTCACTCATGCAGCATGTTCTTTGCCCTTCAGCAGGGGCATCTTTCTGGCATCCTCACTCTTAGACCACCAGTAACCAAAGAATATTTACAAAAACAGGAGCTATCTGGAGAGGAGTTGGATTAAAGAGTGAGATCAGCGTTTACTTGGTTGACCTGACAGTGAGTTGATAATTCTAAATGGGATTTGCAAGGTCTAACCTTAGTGGGTCTAGATTGCTCTCTAGGAGTGGATAATCCCCCAAGCGACTGGGATTTGAGTGCGAGAAGTTTTTGAGGGAAGTGATTTCAGGAAGTACTGATAGAGGCATGAGAAAATGAGACAGGGATGGGAGGGAGCCAGTACAGGGTACACTAGTGGGCAAGTATGGCCCTTGGGGCAACTGGGGCTCAATCCCAGCAGCGACCAAGGCCCCGCCAGCTGGAGCGGCACTTTTCATGGAGGTGAGGGGGAGATCCTGTGCATCAAGGTCATGCACTGGCCAGTAAGTGCTCCGACCAGGAAGTGGCGGGCACACCTTTCTCCCATACTCAGTTGGCCAGAACTAGGGACATGGCTGAACCCCAGTGCAGGAGACAAAGGGAAGTGCAGTTGCCCTAAGGGCAGGAGGAGAACCTGGTGTGTTACTGTATAGCACTGGTCACAGGTTGTTGTGCAATTCAATGAGGTAATATTTGTAGAGCATATAGTATAGAAAGCAGCATAGAGTACATGCATAGTAAGTGTTGGCTGCCCTTTAAATGTGATGATGTATGCCTCACTAGATTCTGAGCAGTGGAAGAGGAGGGACCTTGTCTTACTTCTAAGAATACTAACATTTATCGTTGAATACTTTCCATGTGCCGGGCTCTTGGCCAAGTAGCATCCTCGCCACAGCTATTTTCAGTCCTGCTTTCCAGATGGGGAAACCAAGTCTTTGTGGGATTAGGTGAGTTGCGTGGACTCATACAGCAAGTAAGTAGCAATGCAAGGATTTAAACCCATGCCAAAGTCCATGCACTTGGTGTCAGACTCTAGTTAGCCTAGCCTGTCCTTGTACAACCAGCTTCTTGTACCACGCCTCAACAGGAGCTCTGTGAATATTTGCAGAATTGACTGGAGTCACTGTTTTTGACCTTGTAAGTGCGTCGAAGACCTTCCACCGACTCCATCCTCTAGCATGTGTTCTCTGCAAAGATGGCAGTATGCCCAGTTGTTCTACACAACTGGCCAAACCCATCTTCCTCTTGCCATAGAATCCCTGTATGTAATTTCAAACTCTGGCATTCCCTATCAACTGCCTCTTGCCTCCTCTTCTCTTCCTGGTCAAACCCAGAGATTTCTCTGGTAACCTAGAATTCTAGTACAGGATATATGTATGGGTACCATGACTCTTGTTGATAGAAAAGATGGACAGAATGTTTGAGAAGTTTCCAAGGCTTACTGTCATCTTAAATTGCTAGTCCGCTAGGGTTTTGACCTTTTTCCTATTCTAACTGTCTTAAAAAAGAAATGGAATTTCATTTTGGGGAGTCCTCTGGGAATCTGACAATCTCTCCTTCCTTTTATTCAGTTAAAAGCTGAAAATATCAGCTGGCTCTTATCTGACTCCTGCTCTGCAGTTTTTATTTTTACTTTTTTTTGGTAGTGAGGGGTCATGGTAGACAAATAAAAATAATTCCGAGGTTATCTGAGAGCTGACATTCCACACAATAGCAATAAGAACGTTTTCCAAATTTAAAACTCTGATGGAGGAAGTGGGTTACAATAGGAGCAACCTTTGACCCTGATCACTCATAATGGTTTCCTGGATTCAGGGATATTATGGGCTGGAGCCAAGGGTTTCAGCAGAGAGAGCACAAGATGTGTTAAACATAGAACACAATGTGCGAGTTCCGGGCGGGGCACTTGGAGGGACATCTTTCTTTCTTTCCGGTGAAAAAATGATTCCTTTCCAAACAAGGACCTGGCTCCTTCTCCGTGTCTGGCTGGTGCCAGTGTATTTGTTTTGTGGCTGACCTGAAGAGGAATTTTACTTTCCTGGAGACACTGATGAATCTGAAAGTCTTGACGCTAAAGCCCATGTCTAGAGGTCATTTGCCACCCCATCCCCCAATTTTTACTGAGTGACTCCTCCATGCCAGGCACTCTTCTAGATGCCAGGATACAGCAGCCCCACACAATGTCAGCCCCAAAGCCATATTCTTGCAAAGCTTCATCCTAAAGCCTGGTTCCTCGGCCTCGGTGCTGCTGACATTTTAGGCTGGAGAATTGGGGAGGGGCTGTCCTGTGTATTGCGGGAGGTTTAGCAGCATCCCTTGACCTCCACCCACTGGAAGCCAGTAGTACCCTACCCAACTGTGACAACGAAAAATGTATCCAGGCATTGCTAAGTGTCTAGGGGCAAAAATCACTCTTGATTGAGAACCAGCATGCTATAGGGAGAAGGTAGACCATAAATGATGAGCTATTAAATAGATAAACAAGCAAATTATGTTAGTACCGTTTGTTGGAGATTAATAATGATACAGAGTTGGTTAAGTAGGGTCGCGTCTCAGCAGTGGGGTGGGGATAGAAGGTTGCTGCGATTTGAGTGATATAGCTGGAGAAGTCCTTATTAGGAAGTTGGTATTTGACAAAGACTCGAAGGAAGCAAGGAATTGAGCCATATGGCCTGGGAGGAGGAACGTTCCAGAATGAGGGAGCAGCCAGTGCAAATGCCCTGAGTGTGCACAGTGGCCTCTGACCTGCCAAAGGAATGGCGGGAACAGAGGGAGATAGGGGAGTGTGTTTTATTTTCTCTGTTACGCTTCCTCGTCAGACTCTGCCCAGGTGGCGTCCTGAGTTTCACTGTGGAAACAACACGTTCTGGGTGGGAGACCAGAGGCTTTGGTAATTATAATAATTAGTGATGTATGATAAGAATAAAAAACTAACGGTCACCAGGCAGTTATTTGCCAGGTGCTGTGCCATGCTCCCGTTGCGTGTTATCTTGTTTAATTCCAGCCACAACCGCCTGAGGTGGGTGCTCACCCCACTGTCTCCCTCGCAGGGCAGATGAGGACACTGAGGTGCAGAGGACTTACGTGACTTCACCACAGCCAGAGCCTCGTACCTCATGGATGGGCATGGGGCGGGGTCCCAGCTCCATGTCCAAACCTGTCCCCTGCCTGTCCTGAGGCTCACTGCAGAGACATTAGAGAGGGGCGCCAGGGGAGAGCGCGCACACCCCTCTCCTCCCGCTCCAGGTCTTGCCAGCCACAGCGGAGACGGAGAGCTGGGGATGGGAGCCTTCCCAGAGCTAACCCTTGCCTTTAGCGAGCGGGGCCGGGGAGCACTGGAGCTGATAGCCCGGGCCTCGGCCTCGGCAGACCCACGTTCAGACCCCAGCTGTACTGCTTAGGAGCTCTGCGATCTGGGCCAGCAACTTCGCTTCTCTGAACTCCAGTCTCCTCACCTCTGAGACTGGAATAGTGATAGTGTCACAGATGCTATTGGTGCCCCTCCCATACCTCCTTGACCCTCCCAGCCCCCAAGCCGCCTCCAGCTTAGGCGGCATTTCCCAGGACGCTGACGTTCAGCCCTCTATCCAAGGGCTTTCTCTGAGTGCAGGCGGGTGCCGAGACCCGGTGGGTGGGGGGGCGCAGACCCAAAGTAGCAGGGCGTTTCTCACCGCAGGAGGAATCTCAGCCCGCGACGGGGGGTGGGGGGGGGGGGGGGGGGTGTGTACGGGTGAACACCCTGCTCGCTCCCTGGAGCAACCCTGAGGTGTGTTCTCACAGCCCCTCAGGAGGCTCACGGCTGCACTGCACCCCAGTTGCCCTCAGTATTGACTACTCATTAATGCAGCCTTTATTTCTGCCTTCCTACCTGTCTCCTGGGATCACCTCCCAAATAAACTGTTTGCATCCAGATCCTCCTCTCAGCGTCAGTCTGTTAGAGGGAAAAGCCCTTAAGATTGTAGGGATGGTTATGAGAAAATGAATATAACAGGTACTTAGCATATTGTCAGATGTAAACACTGAAAAAATGGCGGCAATGATGACTACAATGGTGGCGATAAAGGCGATGATGAAGGAGATGGCGAAGGCAATGAAGATGACGATGAGGAAGAGAGTTCGAAAGAAGGCGGTGACGATGGTGATGGTGACCGTGATGGAATGAAGGCCCGGAAGGGCCGAGCTGAGTGGTGAGTGGCAGATGAGCAGCGCATGGGGCACTTAGACAGCTGCCTGCCGGATCCGTAGGGGAACCCTCCCCTGTCCACATATGCCTCCTCCCGCGTTTACGAAGGCTCCTGCCCATGGTCAGTGTTCTCTAGGAGATAAGCCTGTCTCTCCCTTTTCTCCCGAGTAGTTCATCATCAACGAATTCTCACCAAACGTCGATCCTGTGAGAGACATGGTGGGGAGGGCCAGGAATGAGAAAATGCGGTCCTTGTCTCAGCTACTCACTCCTTCACAAGGAAAGCCAGATGTCCTTCTGTCCACAGAGGTTCTTCCTGCTGTTTCACAGTTGGACTTCCCCTCGGATCTTGCCCCTGGACAGGTGGACACACAGCTTTGGGACCAGTCTGAATATATTTTGTGAGACTGTTATTTGGCTTCCTGTGTGGCTCGGATTATTTCCTGTCTTGCTCATTCACTTCAGAATGCCCTGTTCTTAGATCAAAAGCCCTGGAAGATTCCAAGTCAACAAACACCATTGCGAGCAGCATATTTGCTGAATTCAAGTCCAATACTTTCGGGGGGCCACCAGTAAAGGGAGTGAAGTTAACTCTTCAGCACGATGAATGGAGAAATGTTAACATCTGGCTGGTGAGCTCTGGAAGGTCAGAGCTGGAAGGCATCTCTTCCAACACTCCCTCACTTTCCAGAAGGAAAAATCAAGGCACAAAGAAGTTACTTTACCAGCAGATGCCACGCAGCTACAGGGTAACATACCCCAGCCTAAAACTCACTTTTAGGGACTCTCGCTCCATTGTTTTTCTTGCTCTGTTATTATCCACCTTTTATAAATAAAGCATCCAAAAAAGCACCGGGAACATCTTTTGGTCAAGGACAAATGTTATTGTGAAGTGAACAGTTGCTTCTCATTCGGCTCTTTCGTAAGTCTTGATTTTCGTTTATCCGGTTAAAAAATAAGAACAACTCTGTCCTTTAAAATAATGAAGCTGTAAAGAATTTCCATTCAACCTCAATGTCACAAAAACACGAAAAGCTACATATTGAAATGAATGGTAACCTTTTCATCCTAGATAAAATGTAATTCGCCTAATTGATTCGACTGAATCTACACATCCTGAAGTTTTGGGCTTTTTCCAAGGAAAGTGGCCAACCTGCTGAACTCTGGCAGGGAGAGGGAAAGCCCGAGGGAGAGAGAAGCTACAGGGAAGGTGGGGCGGGGGGGTCAGAGCACAAATACGTTCTCCGCGAGTGCTCTCTTTAAGATGCCAGAGAGAGCTCACAGAGGATTCAGGAAAACCACAGTTTTGGCACCCATATGAACCTCAAAATTATTCATTTACGCTTGTTTATTTATATCTTTATCTCTCCAGGAAGAAACAGTGCCCTTCAGATGAGTTTATTAATACACAGCATTTATTGATCATTTGTCACGTGCCAAGAGCTGCATATACATTATCCCATTCGACTTGTTATTGCGGTAACTCTAGGAAGCAACTTTTCTTATTCCCATCTGTCGTGGGTTGAATGGTGACCCACCCACCCCCAAAAAAGATGTGTCCACCTGGAACCTGTGAATGTGAGCTTATTTGGAAAAAGATCTTTCCAGATGTAATTAAGCTAGGGATTTTGAGATGCGCTATCTTGAATTATGTGACTGTGCCCTAAATCCAAGGACAAGTGTCCTGTAAGAAGAGAAGACATAGGCATGGAGGAGGGGACCACGAGAAGACTGAGGCAGAGACTCAGGTCATGTGTCTGTAGCCAGGAACATCACGGATTGCCAGGAGCCACCAGAAACTAGGAGAGAGGCAGGGGACGGACCCTCCCTCACAGCCCCCAGTAGGAGTGCCCCTTGATTTAGGACCTGCGTCCTCCAGAGCTGAGAGGGGATAGATTTCTGCTGTTTTAAGCCACCTGGTTTGTGGCAATTTGTTACAGCAGCTGCAGGGAATGGATACACCCTTCTATAGATTAAGGTACCAAGGCCCAGAGATGTTAAATCACTTGTCTAAGCCCTACAACCCATAGCGCCGTGGCTCGATTAAAATGCACCATTTCATAGCTGATTCCAACTCTAGGCTGGGTTTTTAAAACCTTCATGAAATGCATGAAGACATGCGTGAAGAGGCATTCCCCCGTTGTTAATGGTAGCTGCCTGAGAGGTCTGGGCTGTCCGGAGACTTCTGCTTTCTTCACTGTTTTATATACTGTTCAGGAGTCCTATAATGAACAATATTGACTAACCTGAAAAGGATGAACACAATTTCTCATGGGGACAATGCCCAAGCGTAGAATGTGTGAACTGAAAAAAGCAGCAGACAGACTTCTCGGTCTTAAAGAGTTACCGCAATGGAGTGTGTCGGTCAGTGTTACTGGGACCTCATGAGGCAGGTGCCGCTATGGCCCCTCTGCAGATGAGAAGCCCGGGCCTCCGAGTTAGGAAGAGCTGGAGCCGCTGAGTTTAAAGCTCCATCCGGGAGAGTGCTCCCTCATCCTCACCGTTCCTTCGGACCTTCCTTGGGGCTCAATGATAAGCCACACTGGAGGCACACGTTCTTGTTCTTTCACAGACTAACCCAGGTTCAGGTCTCCAACGGGCCCCCAGCTGGCAGAGGGACAGAGGTGGCCTTCTGTTTTGTTCTCGTTTTCTTCTCAGCCAGCTCACTCTTTGTGAGTGGAAAATCTGAACGTTCCCTAGCGTTAAGGGCTCTAACGTGGGTGTGAGGAGAGAAGGCAAAAACATGAGCTCCTAATTCTGTTCTTTTGAGAAAACCCAGAGCAAACCTTGTTCTCTTAAGCTCACAAAGGAATGCGGATTTTTTCCACTAGCAAGTTTAAACCTATTTAAGCAATTTAAACCTATAGTCTAGATCTCAGTGGTTTGGAACTGGATTCCCTACAGCCCATGTTTGAGCCAAGAATAGAGAAGGGGATTCGGACTGAATCTCTGATTCTTTCGGATTTGTGCTGTCTCGGCTGAGCCACATGGGGAGCCCTGGGGTGTCCACAGCTCAGTGCAGAGAACTGGGCTGGAGGGTTAGCCATACCGGCCATCCTCGGAAGTCTCTGCAGGTCTGGCACTGGCCACACCCTGGACAGGCGTCATCTCCTGGATGCCACTGCACGAACCGAAGTGGTATGTGCTGTCACCTGCAATTTCTGGACAAGGAACCTGAATCTTAGTAGGCCAAGGTGCTTGGATGTGGCAGGACCCGGGACGGAGCCACAGCCTCTGTCTTCGGGCCCGTGGACCCTCTGTGGAGCATCCCCTCCACCACTGGACAGTCAGAGCCATGCATAAGTGAATTAAATTCCACAGACGGAATGTTCCTTTAATATCCAGGAAGTGTGGACTTCGAAACCTGCATTATGCCCGAAGGCACTGGAAATGTTATGGGAAAAATAATTCAGGACAAATAACCCAGGAAAATGGTATTAACAATCACTGTCAAGGCTGGGTGCTTCCTGGCCCCCTGGCCAACCCTCACAACGGTGGGAAACTGAGAAGTAATTTCCCCTCCCCGGGCCTCCTTTATCCCATCGACACAGGACAGTATCATTCTAAAACCACCTGAGGAATTTTTTGGAAGGTCCAAGATTTATCTTTGCCTTCTAAACCCACATCAACTGGAGAGAGCCTCACTCATTAATTACTTAATTAATTTACCAAATATTTATTGTTATTTACCGGGCAATTAGTTGCTGAAAATGAAGGGGCGCATTTGTCAGGGCTCTGTCAGGAAACACAGTCTCTCACTCTGATTAGGATAATTGGAGGAGTTTCATAAAGGGGCTAAGACAAAGAGGGCCGGCTGGCAGGGTGTTGGCGGAGGTCAGGATTGTGCAGTATCTGGGCATTAGCAATGCTGGGACTTTTACGACCCCTAGCCCTAAAGGAAGGGGGAAGTTTTTACCTGGATTTGGAAGACGAGAGCTGTGGAGAGGCACCTCCTTTGAAGGGCTGTGTGACCTTCATCTAGAACAGTTTTTTCCAACCTTGGCACTATTTGGGGCTAGATCACCCCTTATAGGGGTGGGGGAGGAGGGCTGTCCTATGCCTCGTAGGATGTTCAGCAGCATCTCTGGCCTCTACCCATCAGATGTCAGTAGCACCCCTACTCCGTAGTTGCGACAACCATACATGGCTCCAGACATTGGTAAATGTCCCCTGGGGGCATTACGCCTGGTTGAGAACAACTAGCTTGTAGTGACCTCACAGAGTAGTGCCGGCACCGCATCTCCCATTCGCCTTTCCCTTCCGTCTCCCACCAGGGCTTCCCATTGGCCAGCACTCACTCGGAGGCCAGAAGGTGGGCATGCGTGCTGACGCCCTCCAGCAAGGCAGCGTGGAGGCTGAGAGCAGGGCCCAGCAGGGTGGGTGGGGCACACGGGCACAGCACTGGGAGTAGCTACGTCAGGTAAGACCCGTCTCCTCGAGGAGCTTACCCTTGTGGTGATGGGGCTGCAGAAAGAGGCAGAGAGTAAAAAAAGGTACCCACAGGATAATTTCGGAGAGTAACCAGGAATATGAAGACAGACAATTAAAAAAAGACAAAAAGAGGGCAATGCAACAGCACCTGGTTGAGCTCTCCGAGCAGCTGATGGTTAAGCTAAGACCTGATAGGATGGGGCCCCCTCATAAATATCGGGAGGAGGGAGACCCCAGGCAAAGGAGCAGCATGTGCAAAGGCCCTCAGTCTACCTTTATTCATTTGTTGTTTGTTTTTGCAGTACTTCATCGGGACATAATTTACACATAGTAAAATAGGCAACTATTAAAAACCAGTTGATGAGTTTTTGTAAATTTGTTCACTTCAATAACCGTCATCCAGATTAAGTATAGAACATTACCATCTCCCCAGAAAGTTTCCTTACAGTCCAACTCCTGCCCTCCTCTCCTGCGCCTGTGCTGACTTTTAACGCCATGGATTGGGTGTTGCCTGCCTTTGAACTGCAGATAAACGGAGTCGCGTCCCTGTGCCTGGCCTCCTCCTCTCATCGTTAGATCTCTGTGGGCATTCCTGTCGTCGCAGCTGTCTGGAGCTCATTTCTTTTCATTGCTGACTAGTATTCCTTTGTATGGACGTACCACAATGTGTCTCGTCCATTCTCCTACTGACGGGTATTTGGGTGGTTCCAACCTGAGGCTGTTAGGAGTCGAGCTGCTGTGAACATTTGCTTGCCAGTCTTTTCGTGGACACACATACATTCATTTCGCCCAGATGCGATGTTTCAGTCACAGGAGACATAGGCCTCTGAACAGTTCTCCCTTAGACGTCGATGAGAAGCCAGGCCTGGAAACCACAGGACGAAAGGGTCTTTAATGCCCCTTCTGGCTTGGAGGGCCTGTCATTGCATAGCAGTTTTCCTTCATCGCTCCCATCTCACTGAACACATAGGTCTGTTCCTTGGTTCATGCCAGCATCAGCCCTCACCCTGTCACCCAGGTACCAGGCATCCCTGAGACAGCTGCCCCTGCGATGGGCACCTGGGCAACCTTTCCCTGCCCGGCCCAGCCTCCCGCCTGCTCCAGGGGTGTGTGTGTATTAAATCAGGGCGCAGTGGCTAATTCTTTGCAGCTTGTACATGGCTGCCTCCATTTGAGCAGACAGGAGGGCGCCCTGACACAGTTAAAGATCACAAGCTTTGATAACCTGGCCTTCTGATTTATGATAATCCACGTCTCCACGTTCCCCTAATGAGGGGAACTCAGAGTGTCAACCTGTTTATTAAATGCTCAGAACCATGTGTGAGCTGGGCCGGGGTAAGAAGTCAATCATATTTTCATTTATTCTGCGTGTCCCCCTCCTGTTCATTCAGTCCCCTCTCCCCGAGACTATCAGCCCGCCACACTCTTTCTTTTCATCTCCAAAGGGGAGGACTTTAGGACAGATCGTTTGCAGAGACGGTCGGGGTCCACAATGTTTGCACTTTCCTACTGATTTTGTAGGTGTTTGGAAGTTAATGATACTCAGCACCTCATGATTCTTTCCTGTGTGTCAAACAAAGGCATGAAAGGGAGAGTGGCCGGGGGCACGGGGCGGGGGCGGGGGGGCAGCGAGGGACGCCTCAGTGGCTTTCCCTTTCCATCACCCCAACCCTGGGGGGACCCGTAAGCTTTAATGCAAATGGAAGATGGATTAATATTCCTGAAGTTGTCCGCGTCTAATGAAGTCTTAATTCATTCCTTTAATTCCCTTTGAAATAATAATAATAATACAAAGAAGCACAAATCAAAATAATGGATGGCCTGGCCGCTTTAATCTCCACGCCTTATCACCCTTTTCCCCTTTGCAGCTCGGTCACTGTCATTTTCTTAATCTCCAGAGATTCCACCCCGATCCCTTTCAAGAGGCATCAGCTCTGTCCCCGAGGTTTAGGTTTCTGGATGTGGCATAAATATTTCTCCCTGTTAAAGGCCCCTGGCTGGATTTTGTCCTTGGATATGGCTGGGGGAGGGGGCTGAGCAGGACACTCGAAGTTTGCCAGGCGAGAAGAGCCCTGGACAGCCTAGCCTGGAGACCCTTGAAGAATTCTGACTTCACATTTGACTGGGACCTTGGTGCCTTAAGCATCCTTTGGTGGAGATGCTGGTCTGTCAGACACCCATGATGGAGTGACCACAGGACAGATGGCCTACAGTTTCCCCATGAAGAAGCAACAGTTGTCATCAACTAAAGAAATTAGTTTGAATATTCAGTGGAACACATATGTTGACATTCTGTTTTCTGAAAAATAAACAACCACCCAAAATGTTTTAAACCCAAGATTTAGGACTGATAGATCAACGTGTCCCCTCTCGTAGGCAACGTGGCAGGATCAGGATGAGCACGAGGCACCTAGTGTAGTGCTGGGCATGTTGCCGCCATGCGGCACCTGTCAGTTTCCTCCATTCCAGTCTCCATTCCTCCATTGCAGCATCTGCGGGTTGGTAAAGTGAGCAGAGACTAGGTCTGTGAGAGGTCTTTTTTTTGTGGAACCCTAAGGAGTTTACCTGCTACCCTGAAACCAATAGAGAGACACAAAAAGGACTTAAGATTTAATTGAAGATGCACATTTTAGAAAGACCCCGGGCGTCTCTGCAGGGCGGGGAAGGATTGAAGAGAGACTAGCAGAGGGAAGGCTCGGAAGCCAGGGAAGCAGCGGGTTCAGGAGTCCGGGGGGAAGACGGCAGTAGCCTGGACTCGGATGGTGGAGGCGGGGAGGCAGAGGAGGACTGGGACTTGAGAGAGATGCGCAGGCGGCAGTCACAGGGGTTGGCGATCAATGGGAGGTGTCCCGGGCAGTGATGCAGAAGAGGAGATCATGGGGCTGTGACTGGGTGCTATTGGCGTCCTCTGGGACAGATCACTTTGGGAGGGTGGTCAGAGAGGACTTCCTTGAGGAAGTGACATGTACTGAGAGCTGGGAGCTGAGTCAGCGCTAACCTGACAAAAAGGAGGTGCAGGGTTTCTTTCCAGCCCCAAGGAAGAGAAGACATGTGCCGCAGGCTGCTGAACGTGATCCCTGTGGCTGCAGCGTGAAGAGCTGAGGGCTCGCGAGTCGATGGGGACAGACAGTCCTGGACCCAGGAGGCCCGGAGCAGGGCATCAGTGAAGAGAGAAGTGGGACTAGTAGCCCCTGGCTGGGCCTGTGTGCTCCCTCCCTCCCATAGACACCCTTCAGCAGGTGGCGGCCAGAGAGGCTGCTGGCCAGCTCACTGCCGCACAGGAAGGCCGGTCACTTTTGATGGCTCAAGGGATCCAGAAGGACACTGTCACCCCTGGACCCCGAGGCTGAGCTCTGCATGCCTCCTAACCAGAGGCCCCTTTGGAGGGGGGCAGGCCACTTCCGTCAGTCCCCAGGCTTCCCTCTGTCTTAGGGTGGCAGTAATCCCTGCCCTTGGAGGGCTGTCAACTTTGCATACACACCTCCCTTTTCTCTGTGCGCCGCTCCCCCGCATCTTTTCACTGCGCCCGGGATCTCGCCCAGAAATGCAGGACCTCCCGGTTGTGTCTTTTCACTCTATTCTCCCCTACCCTGGCCACGTGGGAGAAGCAAGATTGAGCGATATTTTGGAATCCAGTTTCTAACCCCCCTCTTCTGTCAATCAAGAGCCTGCATTTGTCTTTTATGAGAACAGTGCCTTGCGTGTGTGAGGTGTGGTTAGTGGCAAGGTTGCCTTCAAATCTACTTCTTGTCCTTTTTCTTCTGAGCCGTGTTCTGTTTTTTAGCTTCCCGGAAAGGGTTGGCTAATGAAAAGAATGCTGGGAGTTTGGAGAGGAGAAGGGGGAAGCCGGCGCCTTGCTGTTCCTCCCTCTGCCTCTGAGGGTGTCTCCAGCAGCCACTGCCTCCTCCCTCTGGCCCATCTCCCTGAGGACACCCCCTTCCTCCATTGTCTTAGCTCTGTGGGCCAACCTGCCCAGGGCTCCAGCGTCGTCTGGGTGCCTTGACTTATGACTCTGGCAAAACTACCTTCTCTTGTCATCCTTCCAGCCACAGGGGAGTGGCTGCTGCCTGCTCTGGCCAGCTTCTGGGTCGCTTCACCATTTCCCGTTGGCTCCCCAGCCCTTCCATTATCTGGGCAGTCGAGTCCCTCCATTCAGCTCCCTCCATTTGAACGACCTTTAGTGGTTGCTGTTTCTGGCTGGATCCTGACAGATACGCGTGACACCTCACCAAGAAAAGAAAAGCTTTCCGTTGCATGATCTCATTTTGATTTTTATGTGCACAGCCTCAGGGAAGACCTCCTTGCAGGGACTACCGCACCCTGACCCAAATGATAAGAAAAGATCGAGGGCAAAACGTAGCACCCAAAGTCCTGGGTGAAGGCAGTGTGACTCCGTGGAGCCAGGTGCCCTGTCCTTTGAGTCCCGCCTTCACCGATTGTCTGCAGTGAAGTCTTCCGGCAACTCATTTCACTTCTCTGAGCCTCAGTGTCTTCATCACTAAAGGAAGTGATCATAATAATAGCGTTGCTGTGAAGATTTAAAAAAAATGTTATATTAAGCACTTGGCACTGTCATATACATAGTAGAAGCTCAACAAATGTTTGTAATGACAGTAGAAACTCCCTCTACCATCCTCAGTTTAATTGAATCAACAAATGGCTGGCCTTCTCCATTCCCTCTGCAAACACGCACTACAATGCAGGGCTTGTCGCAAGCTCACGGGTCTGAGATGCCTGCACATTTCCGCCTTTATCTGTGCTCAAGGTACATATTTACTAAACATCAGTCATGCTGGTTCCCAGACCTGTTTGATTCAGTTACACTTGCTCTGAAAAGAAGACGCTAGTGTCACTTTAAGTTTCAGGATCCTTCACCTGCGCAGGCTCCTTCCAAGGGCCTGGGAGAAGCCCTAGCAACATGTTCACAAGAACACAAAGTTTTTTTAGTTTTTAAAATTAGTAAACTATATTTTTTTTTTTTAGAGCCATTTTAGGTTCATAGCAAAATTGAGCAAAAAAGCACAGAGACTTCCTGTCCACCCCCGCCCCCCCCGCCTCACGCATAGCCTCCCCCACCGTCAGTATCCCCCACCAGAGCGGGAGTTAATTCGTGTAATTCGTGGAATAATGCACGACTAATGCTTGACCCAGGACGTGGTCCCCCTTTCTGTGATCAGGGTGGGGGGCTCCTGGAGGGGCCAGGCCTGTGCATGGTGTCTGGTACTGGCCCCGGGAAACCAGAGTCCGTGAGTCAGGGGCTTAAGAGCTCTTTCCCAGAGGCTGAAGATTCTGATTTCTCGGCTCGGCACAGAGGGGAGAAAGCCCCGCTCTTCTCAGTGGACTGGGAGGGGCATGAAATTACGACCAGGTCGGTTTGGAGCAAGCGTTCCTGTAGGGCTTTCATGATGAGGTCAGCCATTCATCATGCCCAATTACCCTGACCTTGGGTGAACTGCAGCCCCCTGAAGGTGGAAGATCTCTCTCCCAGGGGTCCAGACATACCAAGCTGCCTGCCTGCTCACCGCCAGAGCACTGACACCCAGGTGTGGCATGGATGCAGGGCAGTGTGCTTGGGTCGCAGCCTTGGAGTCCTCCCTCTGTCCTGGCTTCCCTTTCAGACCCAAATGCCCCTTCAGAGGGAGTGGGTAGAGTAGGGGAAAATAAAGGTAGATGGAGAACCGGGTGGAACCCGACCCCTCGCCCAGCGCATGCAGCTCTGGGGTGGACACTGTCTGTCTTGTCACTTTCCGGTGTGTCCGAAGAGGTTCCCAGAGCAGCGCTGATGTGAAGGCCCCACCGCGCAGAGGGGCCCAGGGCTCCTGCTGCCCGAGTCACGGGCGCGTGGCCAGGCCCAGGCTGTTGAACCCAGGCCTGACATGCAGTCCCATCAACAGACGCCTGCTGCCGTTGCCCCCCAAGAGCCGGCCTCTGCCCGTAGCCGCACCTCACCCAGGGACTGGGTGGAGCCTTTGGACCCCAGCATGGGATTTTGATAAATAGGTTCCCTTCCCTCTGCCCTCCTCTCCCCCTTCCTTCCTTCCCTCCTTTTTTCCTTTCTCCCTCCATTCTTCCGCCTCTGACTCCCTCCCTCCCTCTATCCCTTAGTTCCTTCTTTCATCACTTTTTCCCTCCCCACCTTGCTTCCTTTCTCCATCTGCCTCCCTCCCTTCTACTCTTCTTTCCACACTCAGACTCTTCACGAACACCTGGTACAAGACAGACTTTGAGCTCAGGATAAGCTGAGAGTGCGCCTTCCTTGGACACACCGCAGTTCGACATGCACAGCAGGCGTTTAGTGTGCCGCCTGCCTTTTCTGCCGTGGGAATGAGCGTTGGATTAATCCACCAAAGGTCTTTCATGTTACAATTCTTATTTCTTTAAACAAGACAAAATGAAGTATTTCCCCCCTGCTAAAATACACATGGCCACACTGCAAAACTAGACCACAGAGAAAAGTACTGAGAAAAATGTAATTGTTATTAATACTATGATAATAAATGCCACAGGGAAAAATAAAGCTGGAAAGAGACTAGCATGTGTGCATGCATGTGTACATTTGTGCATGGTTTTTTCGGTTTTAAATAGGATAGTTGGAGACAGTTTTACTAAGAAAATGACATCCAGGCTGGGACATGAAGGAGGTGAACAAAAAGAACACCCAGACAGAGGGGGCCAGAAGTGCAAAGGCCCTGGGGTAGGCATGTATGGGCTCATTGAAGAAAACTGTGGAAGCTGTTGTGGCAGGAAGAGAGTGAAAAGGGTGATGCTCTTGGACCCCTACCGGATCCCCTGGGCTCTTTTGCCGGTTGTGTGTGCCCATCTCCCAGCCGCTGTGTGTGTTTCTGTGAATGGCCATACTTAACAATCCCTCAGAGAATTGCTTTTGGGCAACTGGAGCCACTTTGCCTGCAGGTGCCTGAGTTTACAGTACCTTCCAGAGTTGGTTCCCATAGCCAGTGAATGGCTTGTTCTGGGGTATAAGAGCCAAGCTTCCTTGTCTCAAGGTGGAACAACTCTGCCATCCAGTTAACAGTCTGTGGCCCCCGCGGGACCAGGCTGAGGCTAGACCTCAGGTGAAACCTCACTGTCGCTCCTCCCATACTGGCATAGACTTCCCTGGAGAGCGCTCTGGATCCATCACTTGTACCTTAATCTTTGTCTCAGGCTCTGCTTTTGGGGACTCTGAGCTGAACTAAGACAGGGCCATGCTGTCCTTTGTACAATCAGCCAACACGGAGTGTAGTTATATGATGGCAACATGTCACTTATTTATTTATCTTATTTACTTGCCTTGATACCAGTGTGCTCTGATATAACATTGACCCATGCAGGTGATTTCCAAGTTTACGTGGCACCCAGCACTGCAACGATGCCCTTCCGAAATGCCGAAAGTGGGTGTTAAAACGTTACACAGTGTGGCTTTGGGTGTGGCTTTTCCTACGTCGATAGCTGTGCACCCTGGGCAGCACCATAACCTCTTTGAACCTCAATTTTCTCAGCTGTGAAATGGGAGCAATAGTAATTGGTATCCCAAGTCAGACATATGAAAAGCACTTCTCAGCTGTGAAAAGTTACTATGCACCATAAACATGTCAGGTGGAGATCATAACTGGAGAGTATTGATCTGAACTTTTAACATTGTGGAGATGTGATCCTGTATGGTGTCTTTCAGCTTCATCCATGAGGACTCTCTTTCCAATTCATAAGTGTCACCAAAAACTTAAGTTTGGGGTCACTCAGCCATCTTTATCCCATGGCTTTGGGTGTATCATTACCACCAGGTGGTAGTGTGGTCATATGTCCTAAGCAAGACAATTGGTCCCCCATCTTCTAAAACTACTTTAAAGCTTTGCGATACATCTCATTTCATACACTCCTGCTCTCTGTGAAAACGTAGTGAAGGCAGAGAGAATTCTCCAAGGAAAACTGTGGACTTGCCAGCATATTTTTAAAAATGCACTTGCAGAGTGACTTAGCAAAGCTGTTTGAACAACTGTAACCAGACTCTCTTGGAGCAAAAGCAATAAAAATTGTGATTTTTATTGTGATAAATTGTGAAATGAAAAGATTGGGAGGAAGGTTTGAAGAAGGCCTTGTGAAGAAAACAGGTGGAATCCAGAATGTTGTATCCGTACTGATGCAAGAATGTGTCACTTGTCATTCTTGACATTCTACTCAATGCGAATCTGGCCTATAGTAGGTGCTCAGTAAATGTTAATGGAATCAGCCAGTTAATCAATCAGTCAACCCCTGCATGCATGAGTGAATGGTTAAAGACAACAGTAGCAGAATAGTTTCCTCTACAGGATAAGTATAAAGAGATTCATCTGAAATAGACATGTGCTTTGGCTTTTGGGGAAATTGTCAAGCCATGCAAATTGGCTTGAGATACCCAAAGATCTATGAACTTCCTTTTAAAGCTGCGCCAGTTGAGGAAGAAAATTGCTTGGAAAATTATGCTGTAGCAGCTAGGGTCTTGTCAGGCCCCTGAATAAAATCAGTCTCCACTCCATCGTGGTGTCAAGGAAGTGAGAAGACCTTGAAGGCGTGATCTCCTTTCTCCCAAGGTACCCGTACCCCTTGGTCTGTCTGCGTGCTCCGTTCCTTGATCTGCCTACATAGATCGACAGCTCTGCTACTTCCCTGTAGAAAGTCAGAGGCCAGGCCAGGCTGTTAAAAACTACTGCATTGAAGGCTCTGGGCAACACGGGAGATAAACTCGGAGGGGGTAGAGAGGAGGTAGATAATTTGCCCCATCTTCGTTATGTGCATCTTGGCTTGAAGGATTATTAGGTTGTCTTTCTGCCTATTTTTTTTTTTTTTTGGCATTCAGTAAAACAGAAGTCAACATTTCCCCCAGAAGTTGGAAGTACCCTCAGATACATCTAGGCTACTTGAAGTTGAGACTTCTGGGAGCTGGGCCTAAGGGGAGAAAGGACTTCTCTCTCTCTTGAGTTTGTATTAACTGAGAATGAAAATAGTAGAAAACCTCACCCCAGTGGCTTCAGTCATGCAAATAACAAGAGGTCTGTTGGTAGGTGGTTGTTGTTATTGAGCCAGTAAACCTTGGG
The DNA here is from genome assembly GCA_004026545.1 of Mormoops blainvillei. Lineage (NCBI taxonomy): Eukaryota > Metazoa > Chordata > Mammalia > Chiroptera > Mormoopidae > Mormoops > Mormoops blainvillei. The sequence goes on along the minus strand of PVJD01006074.1, from coordinate 84,238 downwards.
AGCTAACATGATTCCCTTGGGCTTTTGCTCATGGCCACAATGGTCACCTTCTGCAGTCCCAGAAGGGGAAGAAGAAAGGAGACACCAGGAGAGTCTTTGCTAGTTACAGCTGTCCCCTTTTATCAAACTATAAAGTTTCTAAAATTCTCCGCAGCAGGCTTTCATTTATGTTTCTGAACCCCATAGCTGCAAGGGAAGCTGACAATGTGTATTTCTCGGACTGTCTAGCATCTCTGGTGGGAGGTAGTCAAGAAGGGAGTTGGGATAATCTTGGGTCTCCAGTCAGTAGTGTCCACTCACTTTCTACAGCCTGCTTTCCAAGTTCCCATTTCTTACCTGGGGCCTGCATCTTACCTGATAATTTACATATGGTATGTTCCCATATATGAGAATTCACCTCCCAACACACACTTTCTATCACAGGCAGTGGCATTACAATAAAACTGAGCTCCAATCATATAAAAGATACCCAAAGACAATAGCTGATATCTGCTAAGGATCTGTGTGCCAGACACTGTCCTAGGCACTTTCCTTTGACTAATTTTTAAAATTCTGACAATGACCCCCTGCAGTGGTTGCTGTTAAATCAAGCTGATCTTATAGATGGAAAAAACAAACGAACGAACAGGGCTCAAAGTTGTTGAGAAGCTTGCCTAGCTAAAAAGAGGCATAACTGGGATTTGAACTTAGGCAATGCCATGTTCTTCGCTGCTACAGGCCTGTACTCAGCTGCGTTCTTTTGGAGCTGCCCTCCCTCTAGGGGAAGTGGCAGTGACTGCTCTCCCTCGTAATCACAGATGTGCCTGGGATCCCTACCCACTGCCCCCTCCCCACCGCCACACTTTCAGGGTCTGTTGATGCTATTCTTCTAGGCCGGCAGTAAAATGACATTTATGAGGATTTTTTCCCTTTGAAGTGAGAATGTTTGCGCACTTCACTTTAAAGCAAGGAAAAAACAAGAGCTCAAGTAGATAAATAACCATGGCTTTGGAGAAAGGGCCTGACGTGTGCGGATGCAAGTCTCCACTCTGTCATATCGAGTCATCTCATACGGAAGATCCTTGTCTCCTTTCGACTGACTGTCTTTATTAACCCCTTTCCCCCATTTCCTATCCTTTTACTTAGAAAGAAACTGGCTAGTTGTTCCTTTCTCTCTCTCTGTCTCTGTCACTTTTCTCATCCAGATATTTTCTTTGGGTTTGGAGGACATTCTTCCCAGTTCTCAGGTTACAGTGTTTGTGCTGAAGATTTTGAATGAGATAGAGCTTGGAATACTGGTGCTGCCACTTGCTAGCTGTTTGCCCCCAGGGGAGTGGGAACTCCTCTGAATCTCAGTTTCCTCCTCTATAAATTGGGTATGATAATAACTACTTCCAAGATTGTCGGGAGGAGAAAATAAGTCACTCTGGAATGCTGAATTTAATGGGAAAAGGGAATGTGCTATGTTTGCCCTCTCTAGGTTAAGCTAAGAATCTCACTGGTCTTCCCTCCGACTGTGATATGTTCACTTATATTGTATAGATACTCTGTCCTATCCTGTCCTTTTATCCATCCATCCATTAACCCATCCATCTGTTCACTTACCCATCCATCCATCCACCCACCTACCTGTCCATCCACCCACCCATCTGTGGATGGCTGCATGGAGAGTGGAGGGAGGGCGGATGGGTAGATGGGTGGATGAACAGAGGATGAATGGATAAAGGGTGTGTGGATGGATGTATGGCTGGAGAATGGATGGATGGAGGATGGGTAGGTAGATACATGGATGGATGGATGGATAGATAGGTAGATGGATGAACATATTCAGAGGTGTACAAGTGAGATTTTTGCCTGTTTTGTTCTTTGCTACATCCCTTTCTTTACATTCTCAGCACCTCGGAAATGCTTGGAACACAATTGGTCCTCAAAAAAAAAAAAGTAAAATGTGTGGGTGTGTGTAACAACTACTGTCACACAATGCTGGAGGAAAGGAGGTTTCCCAAGGGCAGTTTTATACTATGTATCAAAAGTCTTAAAAATATGTGTGCACTTGGGGACCCAATACTAGTTTTTCACATGTGTCCTAAGAAAATATTCAGAGATGTGTCTAATGAGTTAGCTCTAAAGACGCCCATCCCTGCATTATTTAAAATGGTAAAACAAAACACAGCAAAGCTGAAAAACAACGGAAATGTCCAACAATGGGGAACGAATACATAAATTAAAAGATTCCATAGGCAGGCCTTAACGCCGTGCTGTAGAAATCTGACGGACACAGAACCGGGGGATGAAGCCCAGACATGTACACAGGTGCGCCTGGAAGACAAGTCAAAAAAATGTTAACAACCTATCCCGGGAAACGTCTAACCTTTATCTGTTTGTGTTGTTTCATAATTTTCCTCAAATAAACTCACACGGGGTTTGTAATTTTTAAAATAAGGTTTTCAAAAAGAAAGTTGAAAGAGTGGGATGGTTTTTTTAGAGTGAGCTCAGGTGAGTGGGGCCAAACTAGAACTACCAAGCTGAGAAAAGTGATTGTCATAGACATCAAAGGATTTGCCTCTTCCTAGCGTCCGTCCCACTTACTCAGCCACTGTTCTTCCTGCTTGATCGTATATGTGTCTGCGGAGGTTAAAATAAAGTAGATAGTGAAGGCGATTTATATAGTTCCCTCATTCAGACAAATCAGCTCTGGGGTGGGGGCAGGGGACACGTTATTCTTGTTTTTCTGGCCATCCGGGACTCAGGTTGGGGTTTTCAGTGGATACCGTTCTCCCGCCGGCCAGCCTTGCCTGGTGTGGGCTTCCTGGGGACCCTGCGACAGAGCGTGGTGCCTAAGGCCAGTCCTGACATTTACCCTTTCAGGTACCCTGAGTCCCTAACGAACTTCCCTTTCCAGCTCCCTTGAGTGGAGGTGGGGGGAGGAGGGGAGGAGGGTGGAGCAGGGATCAGCAAATGTTTTCTGTAGAGGGCCAGACAGTAAATATTTTTGATTTTGTAGGTCATAAGGTCATCTTTGTTACTGTAGTGAAAGCAGCCAGGGATAATATGTAAATGACAGGCATGGCTGAACCCAATCAGGCTTTATCTATGGACACTAAAATTGGAATTTCATATGATTTTGGCATGTCACAAAATCTGATTTTTTTTTCAGCCATTTACAATGTAAAACCATTCTTAGCTCACGGACCATAGGGAAGTGGTGGGCCAGACTGTGTCCATGGACCACAGTCTGCTGACCTTCGATGTAAGGAATAGCACAAAGATTTATACTATTGAAATTATTATTTTTTAATGATGCAGAAATATTGATTTTTTTTCACTTAAATAAGTATGTGCTTTTGATAACACAGAGTACCAGATGCAACAAAAACGTATATTTTTCTGATGCACAATATGTAATTTTAAAACTGCCTAAGATGTCGTGTCAGATCAATTGATAACTGCAATGTATAAAACATATGAAACTAATTCCAGGAAATACCTTATATTTATGTCCTTGGGTCTGAATTTCTGAGCTCTCTGTGTTTAGGGATGGAATTTGGTTTATTCAAGAAGTAGCAGGTTATATATCTTGATGGCTACATTAGCTCAATATTTCCTTTCCTTTCTGGAGCAGGTAAGCCTTACACACTGTTTTAGTTTTCAGAAATTACATTTGCTTATCGCTATGAAATGGAATTTCATTTGAAGCCAGTTATTAATGTCTAAAATGCACTTCCAGGAAATAATTTTGAACATTTTATTTATTAAAAAGAACTCGATGTTTGTTCAAAGGCATTGATGTAATTTACAGAGTTCGATATTAGATATTTTATGAGGTAATACAAAGAGGCCGTTTTCTGAGACCCTCATTGCCTAATTGTGCTGTGTTACCTTCAATGTCAGAATAAGGCGCTGTGTTATATTTGGCTTTTACACCACTAATCAGTACGTTTTTGAAAGGAGCAAACAAACAAACAAACTTCTATTCTCCCCAGCCAGGAATCCTTCTGATTTGTGCATTTGTCATTAGGAAGCATTGCCAAAGATATATAAATGAAGTTCATTTGTGTTTACCTTTGGATATGTTTCTTGATAACAAAAGTTTCATAATTCTTATTGGCTCCCTTTTATGGAAAAATAAGGAATTTGGGAATTTGGGGACCCGTGGGAAATCTGGAACCTATACCACGATAGCAGACAAGGTCAGCATCCCACCAACCCCCGCCCCGCTCAACACTCACTATCCCGGTATCTTCCTATGGTACCACCTTCCAGCGCCCACCACGCTCCTCCCGAGGGCTTTTCTGTGGCCTCAGGGAGGGTCAGGCAGAAACGCTGGGAGCTCCGGGAGCAGCCCTCCACCAATGATGGGTGAGCATTGCTGCAGAAGCACCCAGCTTCTTCACTCCTCGATGGGTGCAGCTCTGAAGGCTATTCCAAATGTAGACTCCCCCAGCACCCCATCTGGCCCCGTGTGGCTCCGCTCCGCAGTGTGGTGTATCAGTTATCCATCGTCGCATAACAAATGCTCCCCAGACCCAGGGGCTTAGAGCAGCAAAGGTCTACGATAGCATTGTTTTTGTGGGGCAGGATTTCAGACGTGGCTTCATTGGGTGAACCTGGCTCGGATTATGTTTATCAAGGGCGCCATCCGCGATGTTGTCCGGGCTGCAGTCTGAAGGCCTGCCTGGAGCTGGGGCATCCGCTCCCGCGCTGGCTCCCACGGCTCTCGGCCAAAAGCCTCAGTTGGTCGCTGCATGCGCTTCTCCATGGGACAGCTTGGGTGTCTCCCGGGTGCCACTGGGTGCGTGATCCGCGAGGCACAGAGACTGAGATGGAAGCTTCGGTGCCTTTATGAACTCGTCTCACAAGTTACACACCATGTAACGAACTGGCTTTCTTCTGTTTGTTAGAAGTGACTGCCCGAGTCCTGCCCGTACTCATGGGAAGGAGAGCTCGGCGTCTCGACACGCAGCTTCCTCGGTGTCTTTCCCTCTGCCACCGTTCTATACTTCTGCACTCGGGCTTCACAGATCACCTCCCTGGTATACTAGCCTTTGCCCAGTGTCTGCTTTGAGGAAACCTAACCCGAGACCGCCGAGAGCACCGCTGCCGACAGCAGCAGCAGCAGCGACCCTATATGGAGTCCTTGCTCTATGCCAGGAACCGAACAGTCATTTTAGAAGGACCCTTTATTTTTCATGATCATAACGTGTTTTTGTGCATTTTATAAATGAAACCCACTCTGCTCAAATAAGTTGTCGCTCAAGGCCATTCAGCCAGCAGGTGCGGAGGCCCGGCCTTTACTCAGTTATTCAGCCACCAGGTGCCGTTCTGGGCCCTGCAGGTAAACTAGTGAATTGCTGTAGGTGGAGCCCGTGACACAGATTCTGTTCCTGCCCTCCAGGCCCTTCTGCTCTAGAAACAATAAATAAGTTAGTAAGCAAATAAATATAACATTACAAATTGCAGCAAGTGTTGTCGGGAAAGAAAAACACGTCTGCTAGAGAAGCTAACTGGCAGACCTGCTTTAGCCGGGGTGTCTGGGACGGCCATCGGCTGTGTTCTGCCGTGTGTAACACACATTTTTTGCCCCCATTTTTGAGGGAAAAATAAGGATGTGCACTATACATGGGTACTACAAGTTCCGTATCTATATAGATGTTTCTAATTCTTTTATTTATGCTTATGTGTTAAAAGCGTAACTCTAGAAAGCAATAATGATATCCATATACAAAATAATACCCTGGAATACAATAATCAGTTTTGTTTCTAAACATAAATAAAAAATTGAATTAAAAAATGGAAACAAAAGATTTTTTTTCTGCAAGTTTGGGCCAAAAATGTGGGTGAGCATTATACATGGCAAAATACGGTATTCCATTGCCCGAAGGGTGGCAAGGAGCCAACAGCTGGAGGGTCGCGGGAAAAGCATCCCTGGAAGAAGGAACCTCAGCAGCCTCCCATCTGGCCCAGCCGAGGACCGCCAGGCCACAGGGAGATCCCTGGGACAAGTGGGAGAGACCGCAGAGGGCAGTCTCTGAGGCCAGCCTGAGGTGGTCTTTCCCACACCTCATCACCCAGCCTGTCACCGTGGCCAGGATGACCTATCCTCCCCACCCAGGGTGACAGCTCTGATGGAGATGACAGCTTGGGGGTTGGGACATGAGCCTCTCCGAGGGTAGAAGTTGCCCCTATGGGGAAATGGTGGAATGGCAGGTATAAAACCCTGACTGTGTGCCAGGTATTGTACCTACTGTAGCAAATGTACCCTGGGTAACCTTCATAACTACTGCCCAGCAAGCTCTTTTGCGTCTGTCTTTGCAAGGGAAAAAAATGGCAGCTCAGAAAGCTTCCACTACTTGACCACGGCCTCACAGGAGAGAGGTTACCGAATCCGGAGCATTTGCCATGTCTGCTTTGTGGCTTGACGCCCTTCCCAGGATGTGACAGCAGCTGTCCACAGAAACTAACCGTTGGTCTTGCCCCCCAGCCTGGGACCCTCTTGTCCTCTGTATTCGTCAGGCTGGGCTAGTTGCTCAGGCAGCAGTAGCAACTCCAGACTGTCTGCGACTTGACCCCCAACAAACCTGTTTCTCGCTCGTTTCCAGGGGTGGGGGAAGGGAGGGCCCCACTCCTCGCAACTCTTCAGGGCCCTGGGAGCCTTCCACCTTGGACTCTGCATTCTTTTCTGCCTGAGCATCCTCTCCACGCAGAAGAGAAGTAGAGCATGGGGAAGAGCGGGAGGTCCCAGGGAAAGGCTTGGAAGGGACGAGCCGCAGAGCCCAGGCTCCAGAGTTCAGTCACATGGCCCCACCCAACCGCAGAAAGGCTGGGGAGTGTGATCTAGTGGAGGACGAGCGAGTGGATTTGGGGAGCAGCCAAGATAGTCTCCGCTCTGTCTCCTAACCGCCCCCAGAGGAAAGGGCAGTGAGTAAAATCATCTTTATCGGAGCACTTTTCTACAGTCGGCTTCATTTTTATCTCACAACGTTCTGAGAAAATAATAGGAGCAAATGCACGGGGCCCTGGTGATGGTCTCTCTGGGAACTTGCTTAAACCTTGCAGCATCCCTATTAGAGACAAGGAAACAGAGGCACAGAGATGTTCACTCCCTGGCTCAAGTCACACAGCTCATCCATGCTGGGGCCGGGGCTGAACCCAGGCTGCCCGGCTCCGGAGACCACAGGGCCTCTGGAGGGGAGATGCTGTGTCATTACCGTTCTGCAGGCAGGAAACCGAAGGCTGGAGGCTTTGAATTTCTTCTTCATGATCTCATGGCCAGAGCTGAATCTGAACCTGGATCCTGTGTCCTTTCCAAGCCAAGCCTGGGGGGTGACACCCAGGACAGGACTGACCTCGTTTTGATCCTTCTGTGGACAAGCGAATGTAACTGTGCTGTCCGATGTGATAAAAATCTCAGAAGCTGCTGGAGCTAGAGGGGGCTCTTCCTAGAGCCCCCCCTTCCATTCCCTAATGAGCCAGGAGACGCCGGCAGGACGGCGGCCGCCAATGCAGCCAATGGACAATTAGCGGAGAGGGCTGTCCCGCGTGGGCTGGGCCCTGCATCAGGGCCCTAAGTGTCTGCTTATTAAATCACAGCTCCGCCTGGAGCCGGCTCTGCCCCCTCCTCCCCACCCCTGGGGACGCCACACACAGTCCTTTGCAAGGCGGCCCCTTGGGATGCATCTCAGCTCAGCCCACAGCATCCGGGGTAAACACAGCAGAGAAAGACAGGAAGACATTCCGGCCTAGCACAAAGGCCCCCGCGTCATCAGCAGCACGGGTGACGGGTGGGCACATTCCTCTGCTGGACAACAAAGAGGATCTGCAGCCCCTCCTGTGTTGGGTGCTGGGTCAAGCCTGTTACTCCTCTAAGCTTCAGTTTCCTCCTCTGTGCCTCAGTTTCCTCCTCTGTGCAGTGGGGCTGGTTCCAGTGTCTGACCCACCAGCCTTCGATGAAATGAGGCACTTTGGGCTCAGTGCCGTGCCTAGCAGAGAGTAAGGGTCCCGCCAGTGCTAGTGGCTGCCGATTGAAATGCAGATTCCAGGGCCCCGGCCCGCACCCACTGCATTAGGTGCTAGATTCAAGTAACCTGCATGGATAGATTCCATAGGTTCCGCAGCTGGACATGTGCACAGGGAAGGTGAGACAATAATGCTTCGGAGCGGGAGTCAGGACACCTTTTCCCCAGAGGCCGCAAGAGTGGCTTCAGCGTCGCTGGGCCCAGACTCCGCCACCTTCCCCTGAGAAGCAGCCGTAGACCGTCTGCAGCTGAATGGGCTCGGCTGTCCTCCAGTGAAGCTTTATTTGTGAACACTGCGTTTTAAATGCCATACCACTTTCCCATGTCATGAAATGTTTTTCTTTTTAAATTTGTTTCTAAACCATTTAAAATATCAAAACCCCTCTTAGCTCTCGAGTCATACGAACGCAGGCCGTGTGTCAGATTTGGCCCCCGGGCTGCAGTCTGCCAGCCCTGCCCTGGGACGGCAGAGAGGTCCAGCAATATTGCGTGAGCCGTCCAGGCAATTTAAAAATTCCTGGCAGGCACATTTGAAAACAAAGTGAAAAAATGTAAACAACCACTACAAAATGAGATGAAATTACCTTTAATAATATATTTTATTTATACAAAATATTATTGTTTTAACGTGTAATTGATATAGAAGTATTAAGCTATTTGACGTTTTTTGCACCAAGTCTGGTATGTCCTCTGCACTTACAGCGCTTCTTGGCCTGGACTCGCATCTCGCAGACACTCGCTGCTCACTTTAGCTAGTGGCCCCACACCGGCCTCCCAGCTCTGTATAATGTGGTTTCTGTCTGTCGTTGCGCAAGACGGCAGTGGCTCGGCCATCCTCCCTTGTCACAGGATGGAGATACTGAGGCTCGGAGGGGAAACGTGGCTTGTCTGAGGTCACACAGCAAGTCAGGTGACACAAAGTGCCTGCTGTGACTTCTCAGAGGTCAGGGGTCCCTGCTGGGTGGAGAGGACCAGCCTGTGATGTACCTACAGGGGCCAGGGGCTGTGTGGCTTTCCCAACCATTCTGGGAGGGCAGATGATGATGGGCCTGAAATTACAGACCAGGAGATGGAGACCCAGAGACGTGGGGCCCCTTGTTCGGCATCGTTCAGCTGGTTGAGTGGCAGAGGGAGACTGAGCCAGGGACGGCCTGGTACCTGCCCTCACCCACTGGGCCCTAGTGTCACCTGCTTGGGAAACGAGGGGCAGGCAATTAGACAACCTTTCATCCAGCCACTGCTGCATTCCAGATGTCGTGCTACGTCTTTCTCGACAAGAACCCCGGGCCCATTTTTGTTCCTCTGCAGGCTCAGGGCTCTGTCCTCCCCCCTGGTAGGACCCAGTGTCACACCTTCCCAGGTCCTGAAACCCTGCTGCCTCCTGACACCCGGTCTGTCATAAGCAAGTTCTCCTTTTAGCTTTACCCTCCTTTGGCTCCATTGTTTTAACCGAAATCTGGTTCTTTCTTCGAATCCTGCTTCCCCTGCCCTTGTCAGCTGATGGGGATTTTCTCTCCCGTCCCTGCTTACTATTGGGACTGGGCGGTGGCGTCTGGGTGACCACTGTCCCTACCTTATCCTGAAATCTGCCCCCACTGAAGCTCATGCCAGGGGGCCCCCCCACCCCCATGGCCCTGGTTGCTGTCACCTACCCTCTGTGTTCCCTCCCCTTCATGCCAAGAAGGCTCTGGCTCACTTGAGCCCTCTGCACTGTCCTTCCTTGCCAGTCCTTGACACCCTCAGTATCCATGTGGCCGTTGCCCCAGCACCCACTGCCCAGTTCCTGGCTCCCTCCCCTCCAGAGGTCCCCACTCCCACCCATGCTCATACCCCAGCCTTGCTCTGACCCCAAACTGCAATCCCCATAATCTCAATTTCTGCCTACGCCCATCGTTCTAGCATCTACCTGCTGCCACGCTGCCTCCAACCATTCCCAATGCCATGGGAATCCACAGGGCCTTCTGGTCTCTTGCCTCCTCTTCCTCACCTCCTCACTGCCTACCTCAATCAGCTGTGATTCTTAGGATGTGGCATTAAGCCCTGGCTTACATCCAAGTGCTTTTACAGACCTGATAGCTCCCACCCTTGAGGAACTGGCTCCTTTATAAAAATCTGCGGTTGGTCCCGTTTCTCTGGAGGGCCCTGGCCCCGGCCCCGGCCCTGACCGATACAACAACCTTCCCCCGTGCCGGCTTTCCCACTTTCACTTCCTGCCCATCACCTCCGCACAGTGGCCAGGGAGCCCAGCAGTCCTTCCGGATACCCCCCCGCCCCCACGCCCCGTCTCCGTCTGCAGTATCCAGCAGCTCCTACCCTGACCACCCTGGACAAAATAACCCCCATACTCCAGCAGGTCCGGCATCCCCTTCATCCTTCTCTATTTTCCTCCTTACCACTCAGCCTCACCTAACACCCCAGATCTCGGTTTATTTATTTTGTGTAGTTGGTGTCTGTGTCTCCCATTAGATGGTAAGTGCCACCAAAGCAGGAACTTGGTTTCAGTCACAGCCTAGAATGACCCTGGCCCATAGTCTGCCATCAACAAATAGTGAGTGAATGACTGAAGGTATTAGCTTAAGTCTCTCGTTTCCCCTATGAGGCCTCCACTACTGTGAACCCCCATTTTGTAGATGAGGAAACTGAGGCTCAGAGACACGACAGTTATGTGTCCGAGTCCACAAAGCAAGAAGGTGGCAGAGCAGGGTGAGAACTCAGACCTGTCTCTCTGCCTGGCAGGTGCGCTGTGATGGGAGCAGAGCAGTGGTCCGCCCCCCACTGGGAGGAAGCAGCTGCCCCCACTGAAGGGGGAGCTGGGGCGCTAGTCGAAGGCTGCGGCTCACGGCTGTGTGACCTTGACCAAGTGCTTGCTTTGCTAAGACTCCGTTTCCCCACCTGAACAGAGATGGTCATTGCATCTAACTTACAAATCCCCACTTGTACTCAGTCTGCTAAAACCAGCCACCGTTCTCAAAGCTACATTCCAGACTCCTCTCCTCTAAGACTGACGCTTCCCTTCCTGTGAGACCCAGCCCTGGGTCATAAACAGCCTCACGCTGGGTCCTACCTAAGGCCTCGTCGGCCCCTGGCTAACAGACCCCAGGTAAAGAGTGACCCCCATGTTCTCTGGTGTTTTCACTGTCACCTCCTGCATGTTGAGTCTCAGAGCTGATTTAGACCCAGCTCTGTCTCCCACTAGCTGTGTGACCTTGTGCAGGCAATGGAATCTTTCGAGAGGTAGGCTCAGCCTCATGGAAACTCCTACACAACCCTCCACACCCTTTCTTTCCTCCCCTGTCAGCTAGATGCAAAAATCTAGGGATTCCGAGCCTGGAACTGTGATTCTCCAAGTATGGTCCCTGGACCAGCAGTACCAATATCTTTGGAGGAACTCGTTAGAAATGCAAATGTTGGGGACCCACTCCAGCCTACTGAAGCAGAAACTCTAGAGGTGGAGCACAGGGTCTATGTTCAGGTGCCTGCTCAATGTTTGAGAGTCATCGCCCTTGACGATGGCAAAGAGGCAAGTGGGAAGAAGCCCCGGTCTCTGAGGAAGCGGAGCACAGCCTTGCTGGCCCACAGAGAAGCCAGTGCATTTGGGATTGCTTGTTACGGCAGCTGGCCTGCACTGACTAATACACTATTTATCGTAACTGGCATAGAATGGGGACTGAAAAGTTGGGGTCTGTTACCACAGTGGTTCTGGCTCTTGTATCCTTTCTTAAGGCTTGAGCATGTGAGTTTTGGGGGGAATGCTGAGAGACCAGGCCTCGGTAGAGCAAGGAGCTGTACACCGGTGACAGTATTTGCAAGCTGGCGAGTTAAACACCTGCGGTTGGAAATGAACTTCTGTCTGTGTTGCAGAGGCTGGGGGTGGGTGGTGGAGGGCTACTGCCCACAGTGACCTCCCCAGGCAAGGCAGCAGGAAGCCGGAGACAGGCATCAGCCCAGCATCCTCCAATTAGCCGCCATCCCTGACCCCAGCAGGGCTGGAGGAAGTGCTGGCGCTTTCCGGCACTCAGGCCCACCTGCCTGGAGGGCTGGCGGGCTTGGCAGCTGGGCGGTGACACCTGAAGGTCCCGGCCTAACAGAGCCCCACTTATTCCAGGGATCTGCAAAGGGTTAGTGGGTGGGGGGCCAGGCGGCAGGGAGGAAATGTCAGGGAGCAATCACATGGGGTCAGGCTGACCTCTGGGCCCAGCCTCAGGGGCAGACCTGCCACGTGTGGGCCAGGCCAGACCTTGTTTTCTTAGCAGTTGGAAAATCTCCACTGCTAGGAAGTCCAGGCTGTCTGTGCAGTCAGGGGGCAGAATGAGGGGCCTGTGGCTACCTTTTAATCGGGCTGGGGAGGCTTAGATGGCATCTGCAGTCCCCAACCATGGGCGAGGCCACCTGGACACCTGGGATGGCCCACGATTCTCCCCACTCCTGTTGGATATCATGGAATCCGTTTACTGACCGCAGGCTGAGGCCTGGATGAACACTCCACAAGCATCGTCTCTCTGGAACCTCAGGACTCCTCTCCCCATTGTCCAGAGGAGAGGACGGAGTCGCCGTCGCACCACATTGTGGGAGAACGCCCAGGCAGAATGCCAGGCCTGCTCGGGGTCAGGAGTCCACACACAGCTAAGGACTCAGGGCCAGCGGAAGGAGCGGGCTGCTGTGGGTGTGCAGGCGAGAGAGCGAGGCGCTCTCCTCACGGGGCAGAGGGAGGCAGGTGAGGACAGGGCAGACAAGCAGAGCAGCTGCTGCTCAGGAATCACCCTGGGCAGGACCCCATTGCGGGTCCAGGGAGGGGAGGGGAGGAAAAACAGACAGTTCAGGGAATTCTAGGTTTCTCGGCTGCTTGTGCGTTCACCCGAGAAACCACCCCTGAGCCCTGTCTTCCTGGGTCTCTCTGGGATGATGAGGTAGATGGGGAAGTGTGTTTTCTAATGGTGTAGAACTTGACATAGAAATTAAGAGAGGTCTCTGTTTTACACACTAAATAGGCAAAGCAGGTGAAAGTCCTAGTCAACAAGCTTTCCCCAAACATCCTGAGAACAAGTGATTAAAAAAAGCTATTTTTATGCATATAGTTCAGATGTCTGGGATTGAACTCAGGATTTGTCCCATGTTGCTGTGTGGCTTTAGACAAGTCACTGCACCTCTCTGAGCCACAGCTCCCTCACCTGTAATCGGAGGCAATAGTGCCTTCTTCTCATTGAGAAGGAAGGTATATGCCCCAGGCATCTCCAAAGGGTGGAACATGTATCTTGGTGATTTAAAAATATATACATATGGGTTTTTCATTTTATGAATATATGTAGTAATAACTTACACGCACATATGTGATATATATTTATTCTAATGAGATTTTTAAGAAAAAAGAAACAGTAAGCCTGGCATTGTGATTTCCCAGAAGCTGTGGCTTAAAGGGAGGCTGAGGGACAATAACAGGGCTCACAGTCCAGGTGGCGCACGGATGTTGTGGGACTGGGAAGCCCGAGCGGATGCAAATGTGTTCGGCAGCTCCGGGAGCGCAGCGGGTGCGGTAGAAGTGCCGGTCGATGGGTGTCTTTGGAGAAAGTGCCAGCAGAGGGGCTTGGGCAGCCTTTCAGCTGTCTCCTGCAGTGGCTCTGCCTTCGGCCCCCTCCCGCCCCCTCCCGCCCCCTCCCCTCCCCTCCGTGTATAGCCTTTACAAGTTTATGAGACTGTTCTACCCCCATCAGAGCTCTGGGCAGGTCCCCAAAGAAGATTAAAAGAGATGAATATTTCATGGCCCTTGACTGACAGCTGCCGAGGACCTGTTGTGGGTCTGGCGCCCACGTCTAGTTAAGGAAGGGGGCCGTCGGAGGGGAGGCGGGAGGCAGAGCCCAGAGGCCCAGCCATTGATCCACTGGGCCCAGTCTGCGCTGAGAAACGCTCTGCTCCAGGCTCCCAAACTAAAGGCAGCAAGTAATGGGCTTTAAGAGGCGCGGGGGCCAATGGCAGCCCGGCCACCCAGCCCCCTTGGGGCCGGCAGAGGCTCCACCAGGCCCCCAAAGGCCCATTTCCTCGTCTCCAGCTGTGGCCTCCTCTGTCCTCCCGGTGCCAGCCCCGCCGTCCTCAAGGAGCTGAACTCAGTGTTTCTGATGCCTCCGCCGACTCATCACCCCATTAAGGCCTGACGCCGCACTCTCTCCAGGAGGGACCCCAGACAGGATGGCGAGGCGCCTGCTGTCCCGGGGAGTCTGAGGAGTGGGTAGAGACCCCAGGTAGCCTTAGAGTGACCCCTGGAGATGGTGGTGACACCGAGGAATTCTCCCTTCCATCTTCTCCTTCAGTGACACGGCTGGGGGTGGGGCCAAGTCCGCTGGTGAGGCTGAAATGGGCATTTATTGCCCTTCTTCCCCAGCTGTTCCTACATCCAGAGCAGCTCAGGCCACTTAACTCCACTTCTCTCCAATGGAGATGATTGGTAGAAAGAATGCTTTCCAGCGTCTTACTTTAGCAGGGAGAAAAAACCCTCTTTGGTACTCCAGGCGAAAAATTGTTCAGTGGCCATGAAAAGCGAGTGGAGGCGTCGTAGGCTGGCGGTTAAGAGGGCGACCGGCATATTGGTTTCCAGGTGCTGCTGTAGCGGCTACTCCTAACGCAGTGGCTTAGAACAACGTCCATGTGTTATTTTACAGCTCTGGAGGACAGAGGTCCAACGTGGGGTTCGCTGGACGCAGATGGAGGTGTTGGGAGGACTGTGTTCCTTCTGGAGGCCCGAGGGGTGAGCCCGTGCCCTGTCCAGCTTCTAGAGGCTGTCCAGGTTCCTCGGCTTGTCGCCCGCTCCTCTGTCCTCAAAGGGGGCATTGTGGTGTCTTCAGATCCCTCTGACTCAGCTTCCCTTGTCACACCTCCTTCTGTGACTCACATAGGCCTCTTGTGATTACATCAGGATAATCCCTTCATCTCAGGGTCCTTCACGTAGTCACATCTGCAAAGTCCCTTTGCTAGTAACCTATTGACAGGTTGCAGGGATTGGGACTCAGACGTTTGGGGGCGGGGGGCAGGCGGGGCGGGGCTTGGACAAGCTTTCTGGGTACCAGCCTTGACTTTGTTATTGGCTGACTCTGTGAACTTGAGCAAGAGCTTCAGCTCCCTGGGGTTCGGCCTCCTCTGCCAAGCAGGGGTCACAAGAGACGGCTTCTTGGGTGACTGGCAGATGAAACGGTACGTATGAAGGGTCTGGTGAGTGACTTGCCACTCCATGGACAGTGATTATTGCGTGGGCATTGGTAATTCCAGCCGGTCAAGGCAGCTGCTTCCCGCCCTGGGGTGGGGATGCTGGTTTAAGTTCTGACTGAGTGAGCTGTCTAATTGTTAAACTGTAGCCATGCAAGCTCTTGTCCATACAGGTCAGGAGAGTTCACGGACATTTCTCAGGCTGAAGGGCTGACGGGGGATCTGGTAGCCTGGCACTGCCCCTGTTCCTACCCTCGCCCCTCCCCGTGCCCTCAGTGGCAATTCGAAACCCCGGGTCTAGAGAGAAGTGAATTTTCAGAGGCTCGGCTTTCTCGCATATAAAATGGGTAAAACACAGCCTCTTTTGTGGGGTTGTTTGGGGCGCCAATAATGAAAACCTTGTTTGAACCTGTGCCTGGCAGATAGTAAGCAGGTAATGCCTGGGCATGGGCAGCCCGGGTGCCTCTTGGAGGCCTCCGCCCTCCGACCTATCAATAAGTCCCACTCGGACCCTCGCGAATCTTCCCCGAGCCTGGAGTGAATAAGTGGGCCGTGGGCGCTGCAGGCGGAGCGCACGGACCCATGACTCGGGGTCTCACTTCCCAAACTCCAGCCGCACTTGTGTGAACGTCCCTGAAAGCCACCCTGTCTTTGTGCCACGGCCCAGTGGGTGCCACACCTCTGCATCCATGAACCTGGAACCCAGGAAAAGACAGACCTGAGGAGGAAAGAGCTCCTCCTCCCTGAGGAGCAGGGCTTGGGTTCGGCAGGCAGAGGGGCCAGGGTTGTCCCTCATTCAGCCCTAGAGGAGGGAGGGATGTGAATGAAAATGAGCACCATGGGCCTTTGCCATCCCTACCTCAAAGAGGCCCTTGGACCATCACCTTTCAGGCTGTTTCTGGGGAAACGGCCTTGGACTGACAGGCCAGCTGCCTGAGAGCAGATCTCTGCTCTGGCCTCCTTTGACTGGGTGTCTTTGGGCAAATAACATCCCCTCTCTGAGCCCACGTGTCCTGGTGGTGATGGGGTGTGAAGATCTCCTGGGATAATGAATACAAGGGCTTAGCTCAGGGTCTGGGCTCCAGTGTGTATGTTCAATAATTATAAGCAATTAATAATAATAATAATTATTATTATTAGCCAGCAATTATTATTAGCCATTGATCAGAGAAAACATAAAAAGCAAAAATGACGTTGAACTGTGCTCAAATGATAAAGAAAGCCCAGGTTTTCTTTTCAAGGACACCATGTGTGTAGAGAGCAAACACCCAGAATTGCAGAAGACTCCCACCCATCGCCACCTCTGACTCTCCCAGAATCTCCTGGATCTTTAAGTTGGAGACTTGTTCTTAAGGAGGCACAGAAGGAAAAGTCCTGCCGATCCTGCCAGAGCATCCATTCTAGGCTTCTCTGTGTCCATGCAGGACAGTGACCATTTGTGTGCGCTTGTCCTCGGGGCCCCAAAGCTCTTGCCTGTGTCCATGGACTCCTGATACCAGTGGGGACTCCAAGCCATTAGAAATGGTGCCCAAGGAAAAGGGGAAAAATAAAAGAATTGGGGAAGGTTGTAAGTTATCAGGACAACATCACCTATTTAATGTTAATTAGTGTTTTTAACAACCAATTGCGGTGTCATTAACTTACAATAGCAACCCTGGGGACATGCCAGCCAACTCTAGCAGCCCGACCTGGGCAGCCTGTCAGTGCTGGGCGTGCAAAGTAGACTCAGACTGATTGCAAGCTGGCACTGCCTGAGCAGGGTGCCGGCAGCCGGGCGGGGCGGGTAGGGAGAGGGTGCCCGAGGAGCCAGGCTTCTCACTAGGTGGATTATTTATAGCTGGGCGCTTGGAATAAGTGACCCACGGAGAGCGCCGGAGGGGTGAGGCTGCTGGCGGGCAGCCAGGCCTGAGGTGCTGGTTCTTGCCAAGATGCAGCCTCAGTGGTTGGTCCCCCCTGGGACCCTGGCTGCCCAGGGGTGGGGAAGAGGGGAGACACTTGCCGGGGTCTAAGGCAGTGGCAGTCTCACTGGTCTGCTCTTACAGCCCTAAACGTGGACCTCACAGCAATTGCTTATTCCCCCTGTGGCCTTCGTTCCCCTTAAGGCTACAGGGCCACAATGGTCCAGTAGATAACACACCTCAAAACCATGGTTGCCATGGCTTTGCGTTCACCCGCCGTGGTGGCCGGCCTCCAGAATGCTTTACCATGGTCCCTGGCTTGGTATTTGTAGCCTGCGTGGCTCCCCCTCCCACAGAAGAGGGGTGACCTGGATCACCAACAGGGTACTGTGGAAAGGACATCAGTGGCCACTGAGGTTGGGTCATGAATGACACTGTGGCCTCCTCCGTACCTTCTCTTGGATCACTGGCTCTGTCGGGAGGGACTCCCATATTGCAAGATAAGATAAGAGGCCATCTTGAGGGTACCGAAGCAGGCCAACGGAGAGGTCCACAGTGAGGGACCGCGGCCTTGGGCCATGGGCCTGGATCAGCTCACCAACCGTGGAAAGGGGACACCGTGTAAGCCAGTCCCCCAGCACCAGTCCAGCTCCCCGGGGACTGTGGCCCCAGAGGGCATTTGACTGGAACCTTGTGAAAAACCTGTGCCAGAACCACCCCGCTGAGCTGCTCCCGGGTTCCCGGTCCCCAGAGGTTGTCTGAGATCACAGATGGCTCTTGTTGTCTTAAGTCACTAAGTCTTGGGGTTGGTCATCTGTTACATCGCAATAGATAACTCTCTCACCAACACATTGTCAGCTCTTAGTCCAATGTCTGGCACATGGGGGACAGCTAAGAAGCAGCTGTTTGTGAATTGATGTATGGCACTACTTCATAAGGCTGCCCTGCTGGGTCAATGAGCTAATTCACAGGAGTCCCTAGCATAGTCCTGGCACCCACTGAGAGCTCAGTACATGACTGCCACGGGGCACCACCACTCTCTGAGCACCTTCACCATTCCCAGGATTACCAGTCCATGTTGGTTTAGGGGGTGGGGATGGGCCAGGACTTTGGGTATGGGACTCCTGGACAGCAATGTCTAAGGAAGAATAAAAGGAGGCAAAAAGAAAAAATATCTAGTGGCTGTTGTCCTCTCTAGAAGCTGTTGTCCAGTTTTTGATGGGCCTTGGCCACTTTGTGTCTGCGTGACTATGCCAAGGCGCCAAGGCCTCCCCTCCCCCAGAGCCCTCTGATCCGGCCAGTCTGGACCAATGTGAGGACAGGACTGTGAGGGGATGATCGGGGGCCCGAAGAAAGAGTTAAACCCTCTGGGAAGCGGAGTCCCGCAGTCCCAGGCGAATGCAGGGGAGGTTGACCTGGCTCGAAGGGTTAATACTATTTTGTTTTCCAGGACTATTTGTTATATCAGGTTAGCGCAGGCAGAAGGTCAAGGGGCTCGGCAGCGCCTCCCCGCCGGACCCCCCTGCACTACCCCTCCCCCTGTCTGCTCCATGTGCAGCCTCACTACCTCAGTTAGCGGATGACCCCAGACGCCGAGCCATCCCTGGGATTTTCCTGCCTGCGCCCTTAGGCTCCGTGCGGCCGACGCCAGCAGTCCCTCGCCTGGCCCTCGGAGGGAGGCCTGAGCTAAAAGGCACTTTGCGAGGAGGGAAACCGTCCATTTGTGCCGGGGTTTCTCTGGACAGGAGCAGATCAAGAAAAGGGTCCTTTGTCTTTCTTTGTCCTTTCTTTCCTTCTTCACCTTCTTTTTCTCTTCTTTTTGTTTCAAACGCATTTTCTCTCTCTCCCTCCTTCCAGTCCTGGGTTTTTTTTTTCAGTCCCCTTATTTGAGCAGGTGCAGAGTGTCAGCCCTTTACCCCCTCTCTTCTTACTCCTCCTCTTCGTTTATTTTGAAAAAAATCTGTCTCGTGAAATTGGGCTTGAAATCAGGCGTCGGATCCCAGCTCTACCCCTGAGCAAATTAGAGCACAATTCCGGCAGAGTTCTTAAAACTCTCGGAGCCTGTTTCTTCATTATGATACGAAGTTAATCCAACCATATGGGCTCATCGTGCAGAGTGACCCAGAACACGCATGGAAAGTCCCGGGGCTTGTATACAGTGAGTGCCCAGTAAACATCAGCCTTGCCCTGTCCATAAACCTTTCCGCTTCCTTTTCTTCCCTTAGCTGTGTTCCTTAAAAATAGCTTCCTTTTGCATTTCTGGGAGATTCTCTCGAGGTGGAAAAACCTCTATGCAGAAAGCATGGTGGTATGATGACAAGGACCTGGGCCTGTCACTTAGTAGCTGTGTCACCTTGGGCAGGTTACTGAAATTCTCTAAACTTCACTCTCCTCCTCTGCAAAGTAGGGATAAGGATCCACCCATCCAAGGCACTGGTGAGGATTAAATGAGACAGTGTGAGGCAGGAACCTAGCGCAGAACCCAGTGGCCACTACTTTGTCTCTCTCCTGCCACTTACTACCCCTCCAGCCAGGCCTGTTTCCACCGCCACATAATAAATACACACCATCAGTACTCAGGTGGCCAGCTTAGCCTGTTGTTGTGAATGTCCTCTGCTCAGCCACTCAGTCATCCAGCCCCCCACCTACCCGTCTGTCCATCCGTCTTATCCATCAGCCAGCCAGCTATCCATCCATCCATCCATCCATCATCCATCCGCTCATTCATTTATTTAGAATTGTTGTATAACAATTGGCCTAAATCATGCCTTATTATAAAACTCTATTTGATAGCCCCAGAAATGGAAAGAAGTAGTAAAAACCACTGCCACCACGACAGGACTTGGGAGCCCTCAGTTCCTTCCATTCAAGTCTGCTTGCGGAACAGGTGGGGAGGAGAGAAGGGACTTTGACCTTGAGGACAGGGCACAGGTGGTAGGGTAGCTCAGTTGTTTTTAAATGGGCTTCCCTGGAACCTGACGGTTCTGTTCTTATGCCAAAGGGGTTACTGATGGGGAGGCTCCCACTTCAAACAGAGCAGCAACTGGTCTTACCTGCTTTGTCCAGTAGCCTCTGTTTAAGATTTAATTTTTTTAAAAAAAGTGTTTGAAAAAAAGTGTTCAGCTACTAAGCACAGTTTTTTTTTAAAGCACGTGTATATAGCCACACATTTTAGATGCTAAAGAAAACTTCAGGCAGATCTGTGTTCTGTCTTGTTAACCACACAATAAGGAGGCAGTCCCCCACTCACGTAGATTTTGTGGAATTCTTACTATAAGCCAGGCAGTGTGCTCACAGTTAAATGAATGATCTTCATATAATGCGATACCTCTGTGGGGTTGGTGCTATTATTATCCCCAGTTTTCCAATGAAGAAGCTGAGGCTTGGGGACACCAAGGTCCTTGCCCAAGTCGCACAGCAGTAAGAGCAGTGGAGCCCAGATGCAGACCCAGGAGTTATCATCAGAATGCGCCCTGCCTGCAGCGGGAGGCTGCTTACCTGGTATGTGGTGGCCAGAGGGGCACTGGAGGAAAAATACCAACAGGGCTTGTGGTCTGGACTCTTCTTTGGCCAATTCTTCATTACAAATTCTTTCAGATTTTATAATGAGCAGCAGAGGGGGCTGGTTATGGGGCTCAAACATCCAGCAACCTCAAATTACAGATCGTGGCTTCAGAAGAAACTGAGGTGCGTGCTTTTCCAACCGAGCGCCCCAGAGCCTGAGGCCTCCCTGAGGTTCTCCCGAGGCTTCCACTGCACGTGCTCAGAGGTCAACATTTCAGCTTGGATGCCAAACAGATCTGGCTTCGTGTGCAGGCCTGGCTGGGCACGAACTGCATGACCCTGTGGGAGCGACATTCCTTCTCGGAGACTCTGCTTTCCCATCTGTAAGTGGGGAATGGAAGTAACAGCAGAGTCATGAGTTTGCTCCAAGAATCAAATTGAAAAATGCACCTAGAGTGTTAGGTAGTGTGCCTGGCATGTGGTGACCACTCGAAAATACTGGCAGTCATGATAATCGCCGCCATCGTCATCACTGTCATCACTGTCACCGTCACCACCGCCACTACTATTTGTGACTCCATAGAGGGTCTGTGACCGAATGGCACTGAAACTAAAGAAACAGTTGAAAACCAGAGACCTCAACCAACCTGGATAAGGAGCCTGGAGCTGGGGTTCAAGGACAAAGGTGACCAACAGTCCACAAAGATTATCTTTCCTTATTTTGGTTCTAGGTCTTAACATAACTTACAGGATTCTCTCTGGTGCTGACCGTCATCACTGTGATTGACTTACTAAATTTCACAGCTCAAGGCTGGAACTGGGCTGGAGTCTCACTACTGTCCATGTGGGGATGACGTGGAAGCGGGAGATGTGGGCTATGCACCCGCGGGCTGCCCTGATTAAGGAGTGTGTGTGTGTGCATGAGAGAGAGAGAACTTAACACAAACTCTCAAACCTCTTCAAGCACCATTTCCTTGCCTGTAAAATGAGGCAAAGGCTTCCAAGTGCGGCCCCATCCCAGGAGCCGCGGGAAGGCTAGAGCTGGAGGAGGCAGCATGTGTTGAGAGGCGGCTGCATCCCGGCTGCACTCACATGCACAATCTCATTTTAGCCTCACCACATCCCTGACATAGACACCGTCCCCGCCCTCCCCGCCCCCCCATTTCAGACGAGGAGCTGAGGCTTGCACGGGCGGAGTCGTCTGCCCCAGCACAGGTAGTCAGAAGCTAGTACTCATTTGTTCACTGGCCAACTATTAATTTACTCCCAGACTCTGGAATTCACACCCCTTGTGTTTTAAGGTAGGTCCCCACACAAGCTCGTGCAGAAACCAAAGCACCGGTTGGAGACTGGAGTGGACTTTCTCGTTTACAACTGTCTTATTAGATCGTTATTATTAGCAGTAATAGGAGTAGTATTTATTTCACAAATAGAGGTGAGTGAATGTCTCCCAGTCTGTTTTTAGTACTAAATCACGCCACTCTTACTGGTCTCAATGGCACTACAAATTCTTGAGCACTAACCAGCCACCAGCTCCTGATCTAGGAGCTTTCCACGATCATTTCCCAAACACTGTCTGTGCCAGGCACGGTTTCATCTTCATTTTGCAGAGGAGAAAACTTGGAGTAGTCAGTGAACAGTGGTTTTCTGGAGCATCTACTATGTGTGAGCTGCTGTTCTGGGTACTATGGGTGTAGTGGTGACAAGGACAGAGCCTCTGTCCTCAAGGAGCTTAGTTCTCTTTGGTAGATGGGTGGATACAGATTGGGAACAAACAAAGCCTTGAGATAGTTTCCAGCACTGGGAAGTTCCAAAGAAGAAAAACGAGGGTAATGACTTCGAGGGTGGATACTGAAGGATGTCAGGGAGGGAGGAGGGAGGTGTCTGTGGAGATGACATTTGGGTCATGATTGAATGATGAGAAGGAGACTCTCTGAGACAAAAGCATTCTAAGCGCTAAAAGCTGCTCATCCAAAGGCCCTGGGGGCAGGCACAAGGTGGATGGCGTTGATTTAAAGGACTTACATCCTGCGAGCGATTCTCTGCATTTAGCTCATGGCTGGTCCCAGAACTGACGTCCTGACTCACCCTCTTTTCCTGCCCCCTGGATGCTCCGCCAACTGGTGGAGGCTGCAGCTGAATTGTTACCTCACTGGGTATTTACAGGGGGAGAGTTGTCTGGAGCTGTCACTTTGCAGGAGCAAGCATGATCCCGAGGATGATTGCCTCAAGGGGGGGCAGGGGGGTTGCAAAGCCTGGTCTCAGCCCTTGGTCGGCCGAAGAGTAAGATGCCGATGAGGGGCTCTTGGTGATGTCCCCTGGCAGGGGTGTCCAACCTTTCCGTGTCTCTGGGCCACACTGGAAGAAGAGTTGTTTTGGGCCGTACATTAAATACACAAACACTAATGAAAACCACTGAGCAAAATGAAAAGGTTTTAAGTAAACTGATGATTTGTGTTGGGCCACTTTCATAGCCATCCTGGGCCACATGCGGCCCATGGGTTGGACACCCCTGTGTAGAGCAAGTGCAGTCGCCCTGTCCTGGGGCAGCTGACAAACGCCATGCTCATCCTCACTGAAAAGCGCAGGCGTGGCCTGTGCATCTCCCGTGCTCGGGTGGTAGGGGCGGCCTCTGGAGAGGGCCGGATTAGCCCTTCACAAACTCCACTGCGCATGTGCACTAGCACAGGACGAGCGAAAGAGCAGACCCGATTCCGCGGGGCGGGGGCAGGAACATTCTGTGTTTCTAAGAAGCTCCCAGGTGAGCCCAGGCTGCTACTCCATGGAGCCTAGGTTGAATAGCTAGAATAGATGGCACTGAATATTCCAGAACAGAGAAAGAAGGTGGCAAAACAGTGACTCTAATAGCCACTGTGTACAGGGTATTTACTACTTGCCAGGTAGGCTTACATTTTGCCCTTCAAACCCATCTCTGGGGGAGGCGTTGTCAGTATCCTGTTTTACAGGTAAGGAAACGGGGAGGTGCTCAGTGGTTAAGTGCCTACCCAACGGCACTGAACTAGCGAGAGATGGAGTCACACTGTCTGACCTCGCAGAGCACCTCAGATGCTGCTCTCCCACGACGGATGTGTTCGCAATCCCGCGCCATTTCAAGTAGACACACATTCAGAACTTTCAGGCTCGCCCGTTGGCTGGGAATGTCTGGGGGCGTTACTTGCCAAGACTAAGGCTCTCCTCCCTGTCACGAAGGGCCCAGGATTGTCTTTTGGGGGCATTTTGGATGACAAAGGGGTCCTACCCACTGTCTATGTCTTTTGGGAATTTCGAAGTCCTCTGCTAACTCAGTTCTCCAGAACCCAGTGGTCTGGGTGGAGGAAAAATGGTTCAGGGCAATGTGGACTGTGAGGCTTTGCGTGAAGTTCTCCTGGCTGTGTGACGTCCCT
This sequence comes from Mormoops blainvillei, assembly GCA_004026545.1. Classification (NCBI taxonomy): domain Eukaryota; kingdom Metazoa; phylum Chordata; class Mammalia; order Chiroptera; family Mormoopidae; genus Mormoops; species Mormoops blainvillei. The sequence continues at coordinate 60,247 of PVJD01006074.1, read as the reverse complement.
GGTTGGCCCAGGGTTGGTTCCCACCATCAAGGGGCACAAGGGCTAATGAAAGAACCAGGCAGTTAAACAGGTGACTCTGATAAGGAGTGGCTGGGCAAGTCTGCGGTCCTCTAGAGCACTTGCCAGGGACCCCTGACCTAGGCCCAGGCAGGGGATGCCAAGAGGGTTCTGTGGACCAGCAATGCCCCAGGGCCCAAGGGCTATGGGATGGCCCTTCCTGTGACCCTCCCAGCCCTTCTCCATTAACCGCAGCCTGGCCCAGGCTCCGTGCTTGTGGCTAAATCTTTGCCACTTTTTCAAGTCAGAAAGTAATAGTAAATACCTATAGGAGTTGCCCCTCTTCCGGCCCAGCAACAGGCAGAGTTTCCAACCCAGAAAGACACAGCCTGAGGAAAGGCAGAAGCACCAAGGATTCCCCTATCCTCCCCCAACTTCCCTCCAGCAACCGCTGCTGCCCCCACCTCTCCGCCCCTCCCCCTTCCTCCCTCCCTGCTCCCCCCCAGTCCCCCCCCCCCAGGAGACTGGAGGAACTTGGCAAGCCATCTCGTCGCCAATCAATCTGTGGTGTAACAATTAGCACTTAGGCACCACTCTTGCTAAACACACGCTTAGAAAACACTTAAAAAAAAAAAGGAAGAAGAGTCATCCGAAGTAGAAGCAGGAGCAGCCGCGGTGGGGGGGCGGGGGGGATGTCAGGGAGCGGAGCCAGGAGGGGTTCTGGGAGGAAACAGATCAATGCACTGCGGAGTGGAAGGCATCTAATACCCTATTATTGACGAGGCCAAAGCACTTTGAGGCGTGTTTCCACCGTGAGCAATTAGTCTGCGAGACCGCAGGAGTTAAGCTAACACTGGTAGCCCCCCCACCTCCCCTTCCTCCCCAAGAGCAGTTGGATGACACTTTCATTGGGTAGCGAGCCCCCGCGGCAGTGGCGCCAGCCTGCAGCCATAATGGGGCCCATCCGAGCAAGGCCAAGTGCTCCAGCCTCCCAGAAGGCCCCCTCGCGCCCCCACCTGCCCCGGCCCCCTCCCGGCCGCCCCCGCCCACGCCCGGTAACAGAATCCAGTCGACACAGAGTCTGTCTGCGCGCCTGCGAGCTGCCTAAATTGATTGTAATGGTTTTATCACGCGCAGAGGGAGCGGGCTGTTTTCTCGCCTGCGCTGTCGGCTGCCATAAGCGCTCGGGCGGGAGGAAGTGGGTCCTCTTCGGCAGCGGTGGATCGCATGAAAGGCAACTTTTGTTTGCCGGCGAGAAGCTCAGCAGCCTCCGTGGCCGCCTGTCTCCTGCTCTGCTCAAGGCTGTTGTTTCTCTCTTGGCCTCACGGCTTGTTGTGCACATAAGAGAGACTCAAGAAACCCCCCACAAAAGGCTGCGGGTGGAGGGCGGGGTGGGCAGGGGGCTCCTTCCTAGGTTCTGGGTTCTTCTCAAATGGCTGGAGGGCTTGGGGAAGAAGGGTTCTACAGACAGAGAAGTGATTGAAGGCGACACTGGTCATCAATAACAATGATGAAGAGGAGGGCGATGATGGCTAGCTAGCATTTTTCAGTGCTTCAAGGAAGCAGCCAGGGTTTTTAAAGCACATTATGGACGTGCCTTTGAGTCCTCCCGGCAGCCCTGTGAGGTTGGCAGGCATTATTTCCTCCTTTTACAGATGGGGAAACTGAGGCATGGGGGGATGAGACTTGGCCAAGGTAACACAGTGAACAACTGGAAGAAGGGGATGGGGAACCGGATCCCAGCCCTGCTGACCCCTAACCTGGGCCGTTCTCCATACGGCACACGGCCTCCTTGGATGTGGTCGGGTGAGAAAGATGTGTTGTAATACCTCAAGTATTGGAGAGACTGGGATCTTTGAATAATTCAGGCTTAAGAGTATCTAGGCCAAGCCCCCCCCTCCCCCAAAATAAAATGAAAATGACCAAAAAAGAACAAAACTAGAGAAAAGAAAGATTTTAAAAAAGGCCAAAAGAAAGCCCACGTGAAACGCTCTAGGGTTCAGCCGCACCTGCCGGCTCGCCGAGCTCCGGTCTGGTCGCAGCCTCGCCGTTGCTCACCCTGCCACCTTGGCCTGGAGCTCCCGCTTCGACCCCAGCTGCGTCCAGAGGAAGCCCAGGGAGCCCCCCAACTTGACCTCTTTGAGGGCCTCGCGCGATTTCACCCCATCCGCTGTACCCTGCCTCTTTCCCCGCCACAGCCCAGCAACGCTTTGCTCTGCATTTCTTTATCACCTGTTTTCCCACTCATGTGAATTCAACAAATATTTATCGTGCTCAGACGATACGCCTGTCTCCATGTTAGACTGAAAGCTCGTGGGGCCACATCTTATTCATCTTTATACTCTCCGTGTTTGGCGCATAGAAGAAACTCAGTCAAGGTCAGGTGTTTGAATGGTGACCAAGATCCTGGGCCAGTTTCTTGTTTTTGCAAATAAAGTTTTACTGGCACACAGCCATACCCAGTCACACGTGTGTCCTTCGTGGCCACCTTCAGGCTCCGGTGGCAGAGTTGAGTAGTGGGGACAGAGGCCGTAAGGCCTACAAGCCTGAAAGTTCGCTGTCTTGCTCTGAATGAAAGCTTTGCTGGCCCCCGACCAGGAGGATGATTAGATTGTTTTAAGAGTTTTCTGTTTTGTTCTCTGTGTTTGCCTAGCACGTAGCGATGGAGTGGCAAACGGTGATTTCTGCGCTCCAGGAGACAGATTGGGCAAGTGGCTCTGATTGTCACACCTTTCTGTGTCCATGACACTTCCTCGGCTCTTCCACACTCTTTGTGGCTTGACCATGTAACTTGTTTTGGCCAGTGGGCCAGTGATAAAGTCCATGCAAACAAAGTCTTGAAAAAGTGATTTTTTTCCCCCCACTAGCCAGGACCATAACAGGGCCCCCAGGCTAACCTGCCGGAGGGGTTTGATCTGTCCCAGTGGAGGTCATTCTAGAATAGCCGTCACTCCACCAGCCTGCCCCCAACCGCTGATAATGAGTGAGACGGCTGTGCCCGGCCACAGCAGAACTAGACGACCGACATGCAGACTCAAGTGACAAGTGGTGGTTGTCTTGATCCACCAAGATTTGGGTTAGCTTGTTCCACAGCAGCAGCTAACACACCCTCCCCTAGGAGTGTGCGATTGATGCCCCCCGCCAGGCTTTGCAGTGAATCGCCCTGCCTGCAGAAAATGGCCCCAGCATACCCCACGAGGCCAAGGATTCCTCCGTATCATCCGGGGGTGGGTGGGGAGGGGGTAAAATCGGTTCTTGCATTCATCCTTCCTTCCCACCTTGGGAACACTTCACTTTTTGGGAAAAGGGGGCAGCATCATTGAAAGGACATGCCGAAGTACCAGTTTGTGGTAACGGTTTCTGATGGTGTGAGAGAGTGAGTCTATGTTTTGGAGGAAGGACCAAGCCAAAGCAACCGAATGCAACATTCATGGACACAGGGAGGTGTTGATAATCAGAGCCATTTCTCCAGCCAGCCTTTGGGGATTACCTGTGGATCACATCGTCGAGGGCACCCCTTAGCTGCACTGGCATAAAAACCAAATCGGATGCAGCCATGAAATTGAGTGTCTGCTGTGGTCGTTCACGACGTTGTAGACTGTGGGTCTGTTGTAAAAATATGTATGGGAACCCACAGTTCTTTATAATTCAAAGCCTGAAATTGAACCGGCAGAGGAAGGGAGTTTTCTATGTGTCCTTAAACCTTTCTTTCCTCCTCTCCTCCCATCTCCTCCCTGTTGGTTCTGTCCTTATCTCCTATTTCACGTTCCCATGCTGCCATGTGTTTCTTCGCTGAGTTGGGGGTAAGGCGTCAGCTGTCTTTGGTGCACCCAGCACAGTAGGAGGAACTGTGGGAAGCAACTGAAGACAACCCCCTAATCCCCAGCTGAAGGCGCCAGCCCCCTGCTTCTCACAGGGAAGTACAGTGGCTTCCATTGTCCTGTTGGCGTTGGTGGGGATCTCTTGCCTACATCCTGGATGAAATCTTTCAGTCTAGAATCCAGCCATATACCATTCCAAGGATGGCATGGAGACCCTAGGGGCCCAGCTCCCAGGGTAAAAGAATGTGACCAAGGTCAGGATGGAGAGATGGGCAGGGCATGGGATGGGAAGAAAAAGAGGAAGACCTAGTCTGGGGAGGTGTAGAGTAGCAACTCCTTTCCCGAAGAGGAGAGTGGGAAGGACAGGCTTCCGTAACTCCAAGGGCCCCAGCGCCCTCCAGTTCTGGCGTGGGAGGGCTCAGTGTCAAGTCCACTGTGGTGATGGAAGGGGCAGCTGAAGCTTGTGGATTGGAGGAGTGGACATGGTGGGGTGTGCTCCTGGCAAGTGAAGTCCTCAGTCATCCATTAGATGGGTCGCTCTTGCCTGCGTTGGTCAAGGTGTCACTGTCTGAGAGTGACATTAGCTGCAGAGCTGTCTCAGGAACGGGGTTGGGGAGGAAGGGGGGTGAAGACAACTTCAGGGGGTTGAACTTGGGTGAGCTGCACACCCATGTCTCCAGCCCAGCTGTCCCCTTGACACTTCCAACAGAAGTGGAGCTCTATTTGAACCAAAACACAACTCGGAGACTAGTTTAAGTAATGAACGTGTGAGCACCTTCTGTGTCCCAGAACACCCAGGCGTTGCAGGAATGGCTCAGTGAGCATGTGCGTTAGTCTCCTAGGGTGACCATAGCCAAGTTCCACAGACTGGGGTGCTTAAAACGAGAGAAGCTTACTCCTTACAGTTCTGGAGGGTGGAAGGCCCAAATCCAGGGGTGTGCAGGGCCCTCGCTCCCTGCAACGTCTAAAGGAGAACCTGCCCCACACTTTCCCCTTGGCACCCGCCAAAGGCCGGCAGTGCTTGGCATTCCTTGTCTTGTAGAAGCTTCTCCAGTCTCGACCTCTTTCATCGCATTGTGGCCACCCTGTGTGTCTTCACGTGGTCTTTCCTCTGTGTTTTTTCTCCTCTTCATAGAAGGACAACGGTCATATTGGATTAGGGCCCCTCCTCAGGGCGTCATCTTGACCTCATTACATCTGCAAAGATCTCGTTTCCAGATATGATTATATACACAAGAATGGGGCTGGAACTACCTTTCTTTTTTGGGGAGGGAGGAAATTCAACCCATAAAAGCGTAAGAGAAGTCCGTCATGGGAGAGGCACATGCCCTGGCTCCCGATGAGGAGTTAAGTGGATGGACTTGAAGGATCCACATCACATGCCAGCGCCTGCCACTGAATTCAGCCCCAGCTGCAAGGGATAGGTCCTGCAAGCTCACGTTCAAGTCCACAGCATCCTGCCCTAACAAGTGCCACGCCCTCCGTGAGGCTGTGGGGCGTCTCAGGCCAGAGCAGGAGGAGGCCCAAAGCTGAAGGGGTATGAGTGTCCAGTGGGGACTGGGGGTAAACTCCTGTCTCGGTGCCCTGGAGGGATGTGTCTGGGACACACGCTACACCCTTGTCAGAGGTTCCAGTGGATTTGAAACCCATGACCTACAGCAGCTACTCTGATGACACACCTTGTCTTGGCATTTTCCTCTTTCTCGTCTCACTCTTTCCACCCTGCTCCTGAGACCTGGGATCGCCTCGACTTCCCCTACCCTCACTTGGCTCCCATCCCACCCCCACCACCCAGAAAACTCTCTGTTTCAAGTCCTTGTCACGGGCCCAACTTCTGGCAGATTCCAAACTAGACCAAGAGGGACATGGGACATAGAGAGGAACAGTGATATTTCTTTCCTTACCCAGGGCCTAACTTTGACCCCTGAAAGAACGGTGACAATTAAACCATTTTATTTTTTCTTTTAAAAATATTTATTTACTTTTAGAGAGAAGGGAAGGGAAAGAGAGAGACTCTGATGTGAAAGAGAAGCATCCATCAGTTGCCCTGAGAAACGGTGACGCTGCAGACACCAGCTGCAGCCCAGCCAGCAGGGCCCTTGGGGCGGAGACCGGGCTGAGCAAGAATAAAGGGGGGTGAGTGGTGAAAGGGAGAGGTTAGATTGGCTAGAAGCGAAGTCCTCCTCAAAGTGCATGTGAGTAAATGGAGAATCGGACTCCTGCGTGGAAAGGTGGGACCCCAGTCCCCAAATTATAGGCTCTGTGGATCCGTCCAGTTAGTTCTGCATGCCTCGTGTGGTGCCTGCTGCCAGGAGTCTTTTCAAATAAGAGAAGTAGTGTGGTGTGTTTGAGAAGCTTATAATTTGTCAGAGGAAATAAAGATGGTATGCAGAACTACCTGGGAGAAGCTCATACGAGGATGCATAATCAAGGACAGAATGATATGTTTCAAACACTGGCATCTAAGGAAGATGAGACAGAAGGTAGACAAACGGGTTGCAAAGGAGAGACACATCTGATTCACTGAAGCCCTCGTTATCAAATAGACATCACACATCATTCTCTCTCTTTCCGTTGCCCGTGGCCGGCATCACTACTCTGTCCTGCTACTCTTTCCTTCAGGGTCCTGTCGGGGTCCTGCTCCTGAAGACAATGAATGAGGCAGGTACTACCTGAGGTGAGCTCTCCTGAGTCTCCTGCCGTTGGGGGATGAGGGCGTGTTGTAGAGAAACACGGGAATTGTGGGAAGCTCAGGGAATTGAGTTGCCGTAGACACACTTGTATCTCAGTGCCTCTAAGACCAGAACATGGAGCAGGCCTCCTGCAGAGGTGGACCGGTGGTTCATTTCCATTCTGAACCTGGAATCTTGCAATAGTCCTGGTAATCTCCATTGCTCTTGCAGCTCCCATTCAGGGGGATGCAGAGGGAGAGGGGAAGAGAGAGAAGAGAGTGAGCTAGCGAGCCAGCAAAATATCCAACCGGGATAATTTGTCACCAGCCAGCATGGTCTGTCTTTACAGGACAGAGACTGTCTCCAAGACAACTTAGAGAGGGCTGACTCTTATTATAATATAATATAATCGAACCTTTTCTCAATTGCTTTTAGCTGGAATGGCAATTCTTTAACCCAGGTCAGCAATCTCTCCTTAAAGGGCCAGACGGTAAATATTTTAGGTTTTGTGGCCATGCCGCCTCCATCACAAGTGCTCAGCTCCCCCATCGGAGTGCAGAAGCGTTCACAGACGACAGGCAAACAGACAAGGACTGCTGTGCTTCAGTAGAATTTTATTTACAAAAGCAGGTGCGCATAGCTGAGAGTTTCCAGCCCCCGCTTTAAACAATCAGTTGAGGCCAGGGTGGTGGGATCACAGGACACAAGAACGACATCTTCATGCGGAAGGACCTGTGCCCTTCTCAGTGGGGAATGGCTTTTTGCAGGTGTCGAAATGTAGCTTGTAGATTTCGAGGATCTCTGGAGTGGAATTGCAGCCTGTAGCTGAAACTCTGCTTCTCATGGGCAGGTTCTAAAGGATAAATGGTGGTTTTCAGCAAACCAAATCGCATTTCTTGTTGGCATTTCTTTTTCTGGAGTCTTCCTCCTATCGCCACGTTCTTTTTGTACCTATCAAGGATGGAAGGTGTGTGGCACGCCTGCTGTGACTCCCCGTTGCCTCACCCATGGCAGACGTCACCAGTCGATCCCAGTACTCCTTCCCACTGAGTCCATGCATGGCCCAGCCTCCGTCTTAACCTAAGGCAGTCACAACCAGCCGCTCAGAAGTGGCCCCCCAAATGAACCCCACTTGCTCTGAGAGTAAGAAGAAGAGGGTAGAAACCAAGGAATGACAAACAGGTGTGAGAATGGGTAAGTCCAAAACGGCATTTGAACTATATAGCTCCCAAGTCCTCCACACCCCGGGCTAAAATCCTGCTTTGACAGCCTTCCAGGAGACAGAGGAGCTCTCCTTGCCAAGGCACTCACTCTTTTCCCTGGTCCAGCTCACGGTCTCCCCCTCGCCATTCTCGCGGGTGCCTGGAAGCTGCGCTCCAGCTGCTTCCTGGGGGCGTCTGTGCTCAGAGCCTGGCGAGCCTTTCCCGCCGGACCAGGCGGGACATGTCAGCACAGACATTTGCAGGCCTTCCCAGGGCTCCTGAGTGTGAAGCCAGACCTGGCAACACAGTCGGTGCCCCCACACATCAGGCCCAGGGCCCAGGTGGGCAGCCCCCACTGACTTTTTCCTGCTGTTGGAACGCCCTCTGCTCTGGGCTCACCAAGTGGAAATGTCACCTGGAGGAACATTGTTCTTAATGTTTCCGCTTTGGTCATCGCCTTCCAACTCGCATTGCTGAGAAAAGGAGAAATCGGCTTTTAACACCGTCTACTTGCCCTCTGTAAGCACCTTCTCCTGCATTTCATCTCTCAAGGCGGGGAGAGGTCAGCGCTGGGCCTCGGAAGAGTGAAAGCCTTGTCAACAGGCGGTTCCAGCCGCGCGGGAGCAGGCCCCTCGGAGGCCCCGCTGGCGGGGCAGCCGGAGAGCTCACCTGGGAAATATTTCAGAAGCTGTCACGGGCACTCTGAGTGCCGACAAGATATGGTGGGGAAGTCCACCAAGTGCTCCTAGGAAGCAGTCCTTTTTTCTCGCAGAATTTTGCTGGCTTTCTAGTTAGGGGCCCGGGGGCAGCTGACTGGCATTGAAGAATGAGCCAGAAGAGTTGGAGCAGCAACTGGGGATGGGCTGGGGCGGGGTGGAAGTGGGAGAATCAGTGCCTTTGGGGCTGAAACAAGGTTTTATCCCACCTGCTCTCAGTCTCCCCTCCCTGACCTCACTGACGCACACAGCAGGTGATTTGACACCCTTGTCCCCCGTCAGCAATGACAGTGCAGTGGTTAAGAGCACGGGCTGGGATCTGCGGTTCTTGAGGTTGAACCCGAGACCCACCACTTACTAGCTGGGTGACTTGGCAGCTTACTCCATCTTTCTGTGTCTCAGTGTCTTCATCTGTGAAACGGTGATGATATTAGCACAGACCTTATAAGGTCGTCGTAAGGGTGGAAAGCATCGGGTCTGGGGAAAACGGTGTCAGTGCCCCACGAAGCCCCAGCGTGGCAGGAGAGAACGCCGACTTCCCTTGCTTTCCTAGCCAGGACGCCCTGCAGATGGTTAGGTCGTTTGGCCCTCTGAGAGCCAGTCTCTGTGGCCAGGGCGAGGGCGGGGAGGCTGATGGGCTAATGCCCAGGTAGTATGCCCGTTCCTGGGCATAGTGGTGGGGGCCCGTGCTCCTGGTACTTAGAGGCCTGCAAGGCACGTTCTCACCAGAGACACCAAGTGTTCTGGTGAACCTGCCTTGATCCCCAAAATAAGGGGCAGTTTCTGGGAAAGTGGGAAGTGGATCCTGGGGAGTCCACAAAACCCACCAGGTACCTAAGACATTGAGAATGAGCAAAGCTGAGACATCCCTGGCCCAGATGCCGTTGCCCTGGCTACCACTCAGCCAGGCCCCCCACCAGCCCCCCATCTCTGGCCTCATCTCTCGTGGCGGTTTGAGCAAACTCTTGCCCTCTCTAGTGTATGCGTCGCCGGCGAGTCTCGGTCAAACGCAGGTTCTGAACCGGCAGGTCAGGTGCTCATTTCTCAGCTCCCAGAAGGTGGGGATGCTGCGGGAGCGTGGGCCACGCCAGGGGCAGTGGGGGCCCGAGAGTCGGGTGCAAATCGCTGTCTGGGAAAGGTAACCGTGATAACTGCGATCGCCACCCCCAGGAGAGGGCCGTGTAGATCTTTCACTCCGTCTCCCCCAGACATTCCAAATGGGGTCATTGCCAACTGAGGAACAATGAGGTGACACAGTGGAGGCTGATGGCTGACACGTGCTTCCCTGGGCAGGTGTGGGGAAAGCAGGGCCAGCTGGAGGGGAAGCCTCTAATTGGCAGGGGAAGTCCCTCGCCTCACTTAAACAGGATGCAGGCAGAAGGCCCTGTCCAGGCTCCTCCGCGGCCTTGAAATTGTGCTTACGAGGAGCGAAGGAAAGTGGGAGCCAGGAAGCCAAGCCTTTCCTGAGGGCTGAGAAGCCGCCGGTGGACTTCCCACTTACAGGAGGGCTACGCTGTATGCGGGGATTCTTCTGGAAAGAAGTGTGTGCATTGAATTCTATTTAAGTAGCACCTGCCACCATACTGCTCATAGATCAGGTTTTTAAAATTACCTGTATTAGCGTCCTAGGGCTGCTGGAACAAATTACCACAAACTCGGTGGCTTAAAACAGCAGATACTTCTTCTGTCACAGTGCCGGAGGTCAGAAATCTGACATCGGTATCATTGGGTCAAACCAAGGAATCAGCAGAGCTTCCCCAGCGTGGACCACGCCCGAGAGACAGGTCTCTCTTATAACTGGTGTGTTTAGAACCTGCCTAGATAATCCAGGAAAGCCTCCGCATCCAAGAGTGTTAAATTAATCACATCTGTAAAGATCCGGCTCCCCTTTTTGCATATGAGGGAATGTCACAGGTCCCTGGGATTAAGCCGTGGATGTCTTTGGAGGGGGCATTTCACAGTCCACCAGGCTATCTGCCACCCCAGCTTGAGGATGTCAATCCCGTGAAGGCAGAATTTCTGTCTGTCTTGTTGACAGTGCTTGTGACAGTCCCTGACCTAGAGTAGGGGCTTGAGAAATGTTTGTTGAATTAATGAATCAGTGAATTAATTTATAAGCCAAAGGGATAGAGACTTGCTCTTTAAATGAAGGATGCAGAGAATCCCTTGTGAAGGGTTGTTTGATAATCTAAATCATTGCCTTCAACGCATGCTCCGAAAAAGTGAGTTTCTCAGCGTCACAGTTTCTAAGTGGCATGCTCCCTCCTTGGGCAGCTGGGGAAGCCCTTCTTCTGAAAAGTAGCCAAGAATCAGCAATGAGCTGCACTTTTTTCCTACCTAAATTTCATTGAAAGTCTCCAAGTGCAGCCAATCAGCCTGAAACACAGCCCCAAGTCCTGGAGGGGTGTTTATGGCGCAGGCTGCCTGGGCTGAAACCACAGCCCGCGCCTTGCCAGCTGTGAGATGTGAGGCAGGTCCCTCTTCCTCTCTGAACCTCGGCTTCCTCATCTGTAAAATGGGGTGAATCATCATACTTAGGTCATTAGGCTGTGGTGGGGATTTAGTCAGTGGATGATATGACTGAGTACTGAGGGAGGTGCCAGGCACCGGGTACACGGTGTGAGGAGGACCAAGCAGAGTCCCTGCCTGTCTGGGGCTTCCAGGCTCCCCGAGAGATCAGGAGCGCGAGGGCTGTGCCGGATGGGGCCACACGGTCCGTGCCCAGCACGTGTGCGTGCTGCTGTTAGTATAAATACAGGGGCTGGCACAAGAAATACCTGCGTGAGTGTGATTGGTAGGGTGATAATACGGGTATAATAATTTATGGTTTTAATGGGAACATTTCACCTAAGAGACCACATGGCCTCTTCAGTGTGATAGTGTTATGTAACAGAATGACATGTTTGTGATATTGTAATAAAAGACTTTGTAATGAAAAAGGGGCGGTATTTGTGCCGGACCCCTGTAGGAAAATAATCATCAGCATTTTCCTTCCTCATTATTGGGCACAAATCTGCAGCTGTGGTCATTTTTCCTGCCTGTGACTTTAAGGAGGGTCACTGCATGTGGGAACTGAGGGACCGACCTGGGTTTCAGACAGAAAGGAGTCTTGTCCTCACGGGCCAGTGTAGATGGGGGAAATTGCTTTGGCATTAGGTTAGAGAGAAGGGAAAAAACAAAACAAAACAAAACTAGATTGAGTCCAGTATCAAGAGAAGTGATACGAAGTGGACTTATGTATCAAAAGTGAGAACCAACCTAAAATGGGTAATGGTGTGGAAGTTCCTTCATTGCCTGTGGTCTGAATTCTGGAATTTGTACCTCTAGGAGAGAAGAGGGCTCTGCACACTAGAGTGGGGACAGTGTGTAGCTTTAGGGAGCTCTGTTAGAGTTGGGAAATTTGGATAAGGAAATGAGAAGAACCTTAGGAGCAGTGTTTGGGCAAGAAATGCCCTTGCCCCCATTTCTCAGGGCCTGTTACTGTTGAACTGTGGGTATAAGTGCCAACATCTACCGTTCCTTTTTTTTTTTTTAACTTTCTTTCTCATCCAACCTCACTAGATTAGGAGCTCTGGAGGAGAAAGGCTGTACCCACCTTTCTCACTTAAATTAGGAGCATATTTAACTACCATTAAGAGAAAACTCTTACATGATTTTTTAAAAAATGGTTTAGTTTTCCTATGTAAGGAGAAGTGCAGAGGGAGATGGAAGTTAGAATTAGTTTTGCAACTCCAGTATCTCTCTTTGATATTCTTAAGCTTGATTCTAGTTATGTTAATGCCTCATGGTCACAAGACGGCTGCTGTGTCTCCAGGCGTTACATCTGCTTTTCAGGCTAGAAGGAGAATGAAGGGACAAAAAGGCCTCAACTAATCATACCCGTCCCATTTTTATCAGGAAAGGGAGTGTTTTCCCAGAACTCCTTTTAGCAGATGTCTGTTTAAATCTCATCGGCCAGAATGGAGCCACAGAACAGCAGGGAAGGCTGCTGAAATGAGGCGCTATCTTTAAACACACACACACACACACACACACACACACACACACACAACCTTGTAGAAAGGCCAGTGGAATAGGAGATTGGGGATTGTTTTTGAGAATGAAGGAAAGAAGGAAAGAATTGGACATCGTCTCGAGGATGAATGAATGAGCCATCTGATGACCCAAGCGAGCCCACAGCCCATCTACTCAGCCCGGCAGTAATGTGCCTTCCTGATGCCCGTGAAAATGATGCCGATCGAATGTGCATGTGCCCTTTCATATTGAATAAGTGCCTCCTTGGGGTGGGTCCCTCTTCAACTTGGATGAGGAAGTCTTGGGTGCACACAGGGCTCTTGAAGGTGCCCTTGGGGATGTTTGCAAAGACACAAGTGAAATGTAGGCCTACCGGGTGTCTCTAAAGTCAAAAGAGACAGAGCTCGGGGTCCCTGTCTTGCTTTCAATCTTAATTAGTTCTCTTTGCTCATGCCCTGGCTTTAGGAGTTTACCAGTGATTTGCCCTTGAGCCTTGAGTCCTTGCAAAGGCAGGATGGAAGTTCAACTGGATTGAATTGGGGCATCTGTGCCCACCGGCTCCTTCTCCCAGGCCCTTGAGGATGGATGTTTAGCCAAGACCTTGTCCAGCTGGGGCATCTTGACCCAATAGCCTTTTGTCGAAGGTGCTTGGGGAAAAGTGCCTGGCCACTCATTGAGAAGTGGAAATGGAACTGTGACCTTGGCCAAGTTACTGAACGTCTCCGAGCCTCGGTCTTCTCTGCCTTGGCCTGCTCTGAACTTCACACGAGACAAGGTGTCTAAAGCATCTAAACAGGATCTGGCACCTAATAAGCACCATTAAAAACAGGGTTCCCCTACCTTCTCCTTCCTGAAATTCTTATAATGCTCCCAACATGATTGGTTGGAATGACTGGGTTCGATATACGACCTGTTGCTTATCCGGTAGCGATGGTTTCCTCCTGTGTGAAGTGGGCGACGGTCGAACTTCTCAGGGCTGTGGGGAGTTAGGTGCACAGAGCACAGCCCGTTGGAGAAGATCAGGATGTGGTGTATGTGTTACGTGCTGAGGGAACACAGGAGGTCAGGCCTGAACACACAGGCTGCGAGTGTGTGGGTGCTGCATCGGACAGGAAGCTGAGAGAGAGGAGGAAAGGACTGGCAGAGGGAGGTCAGGCAGGGCATTAGGGGAGGAGGGAAAGGCAGAGAAGAAGGCTGGACTTCGAATGGTTAAAATACAGGCAGAGGAGAGAAACCTGACCAAGGCTGAGCAGGAAGAAGGGAGCGGGGAGAAGGCTGGCTCTGGGACCCCGGTCCGGCAGGCACTGAGGAGTTCTCAGCGGGGCTGGGCCAGAGGCCGAGGCAGCGGGAGCCGTTCACCCCGCCCTTTCCGTGGTTAGTCCAGGGCTCTGAGACCAGACCCCACAGCGCTAGAATGGAGAGGCCCTGGGCAGAAATATCGTGGGCCCTGATATCTCACCGTATCAGCGCTCTGCCCTGCAGTGAACCCATTTAACCCTTCAGTCCAGCCCTGGTGCTGTTATCATGCCCATTGGACGGATAAAGACACTGAGGCACAGAGGGATAGCAACACAGCTGGGGAACCAACTCAGACAGGAGGGTACAAGAGGCCCCAGTCTTCACCACCGGATTCTCCAACAAATGATTGCACAAAGAATTCATGGGCTGCAAGTGAGATCCATTCTAAGAAAGAAATGTACAAGACGATCCAGTGTTCCGGGTCGAGGGCTAGTGTCATCGGTGTCAAACGGAGGCATTGCCCGTGGACCACGAATGCTTTCTGTTAGTTGCTAGTGCCCCGTAGTTCTGGTTGAAATGCTCTGTTTTTCATGTGGAAACATTGAGTTCCGGAGGGAGGCTGGAGGCGGCTCATTTGTTGTGCAAATTACCTGGCCCTGAGTTTTGGAAGACTGCTGTCTGGTAAATGGTCGGAAGGGACCTGGCGTAGCTTTCTGAGCGCCTACCTTGCTGGCATGCGGAGGCTGTCTTGAGTCCAGGTTTAATAACCTTAGGGATGCAGCCAGAGGAGAGGGAAGTTGTGTCTGCACCAGGAAACTATGCAGAGGTGGCCACGAGCTCCCTCCCTGGGTCAGTCGGTCGTAACCAGGCCAGTGAGAGCTGCTTCTCCTGTGCCCAGACCTCTGGTGCTCTGTGTCCGCAGGAGTGTCCAACTCTGCGGTGTCTGCAAGGGGCCCACTGAGTGCACCTGACCAGGCTCCCAGCACAGGAGGCCCTGTCTGCGGCTCTGACGTCCATCGCCATGTTTGCAGGAGGCCACACTAACCAGGGACACTGAGGCAGGCACCTTTCTGGGAGACATGACCACTCTGACAGCCAGTTGCAGCTGAAAAACACCAGACACCTCCCAGAAGTTTCCTTAGACCACAAGTGGTCTGGCACTCTCTCCACCCAGCCTTCCTCCTCCTCCCCTCCAATCAGGGTCTGCCTTGATTTCCTTCTGACAGCTCCCCCAGCCTTTCCTATTCGGTCCCACTTTTCTCTCACAGCCCTTTCCCCTAAAAAGGCCCTGTACGTTTGATCTCTTCTGGGCTCCTGAGTCTTGGAGGACCAGAGTGTCCCAATGGAAACTGCCTTCCTTTGGCTCCCAGCTCACTGAGAAGCAGATAGAGCCTTGCATGACCTTCCCCAAAGTCCACAATTATACCCACGGTGAGAGCAGACGGTGAACAGCGACCTTTGTCAGGATGAAGACTGTCCATCCAGATCGTGTGCAGTTTGTCTAAAAGGACATTTTAAAAACTTGGGTGTGTTTGCAGTATTTGTACCTCCACCTGCGGCCCGTGTGCTGGCCGCAGCCCTTGCTGGCTGAGTGAATAGCTTGGGCACCTCACTTACCCTGCGAGGTCTCGGTTTCTGCATCTGCAAAATGGGACTGGCACCTGTTCCTACCTTGAAACGTGGCCGGGGGGAGTCGATGATGTGGTCCGTGGGAGGTGTAGCAGATGCCTGGATGTAGCCGGGGATCGATAAGTGTTCCAGCGGCTCTTAGTACTCACCTTCATCGCCTTGTTTCTCTCTCCCCTCCACACGGTCCAGAAGGTGAGGGTGCTATGCCCCACTTTACAGATGCAGAGACCGAGGCTTGGGAGACAGTAGGCCTTGGGGGTGTGGACATCCCGTTTTCGGAGACCCTCTCTACCCGCTCCCTGTTTATTTCCATGTTGTTATTCTGCCCTCAACCCACAAAAAGATGACCCAATAATGTGTAGGCTTTATCAGTAAATTCTGGCTGAGTCAGTTTTCAGTTGGTGGCAATCGCAGTGTCCCCTGGGGGAGGCCATAGATTCATAGGTGTCTTTCCTGTTATGATTTCTAAGAATGCTCCCGATGACCTCTATGCCTCTCCAGCCCAGCACGGCACACGGAGGAAGCTGAATTGGGGTTGTCAAAGGAAGGGGTCCCGCAAACGCAGCCCAAGCTTTCCCTCTGGGAAGACCTCACCGGTGTCCTCTGCCTGCCGGCCGCACAGACTTTACGAGGCGGCGGGTCCCGTGCCAGCAGAAACCTTGCATCTGGTCACCACAGTATCTCCTGTGCCTATTACAGAGAGGGTGCCATGTGCCGAATGACTCCGTGACCGCCTTTTGATTTGGGCCATCGAGGAGCTGCTCCCAGAGATGATTCCAGGCTTGCATGTAGGTCACATCTGCCCCAGTGGGATCACAGGCTCCCCAGGGCCAGGGGCTGTGTTGCCCGTATTCACCCATCTTCCCACCTGGCCGCGTGCACTCCGGGGGTTTGGCACATGCCCAGTTCCTCCAGAGGCTGCAGGCCCGTGGCAAAGCTATGGGCAGTGGTCCTCGGGGGTGCCGGAGAGGGAAACTGCTGGGGGTGGGCGGCAGGGGTTTAGTGGGGGGGATGGCATTGCAGGCAGACGCCTGTCCCTGCCCCAGATCTGCCAGTTTGTTTGGATTCCAGCTTCAACTTGAAAAGGGCTTTCTTATAGGCCTCTGGCCTCCACCTGGGATTAGCTTCTAAAGTGATCAGAAAGCACTTAAAGATATAAAACACCGTGTAAAGACATCAGTAATCCCCAGTAATTTCATAGGGAATTAACTCTTTCCTAAGGCCATTGGACCGTCCCTGCCCAGGCTGCCGTGCTCAGAGGCTGAGTAATCGTGGCGTCAGCAAATGTTCGGTCAGGAGGGAGCCTGGGGAAGGCCTGGTCCTCGGGCAGCCGTGCTGGTAAGATAGGAGAGACTGAGGCACAGAGCGGGGAGCGGCTCATTGAAACATGCTAAGCCAATCTCATAGCCAGTCGTGGCTGTCGAAACATGCCAGGTACAAAGTTGACCTGCCATGAGCATTTCTTGAATGCATGAATGAACGAATGAATGAGTGAACAAACGAAGGAAGGAAGGAAGGAAGGAAGGAAGGAAGGAAGGAAGGAAGGAAGGAAGGAAGGAAGGAAGGGTGGGTTCATGTTATGATTTAGCTCCATGACTTTCTTCCTGCTTCGCTGGACGTTGCTGCCTCCCCCGCCACCGCCTCCCCCGCTCCTGCCTTTTGCAGGAGTGTGTATTGATGGAAGTGGACAAGGAGAGGAGTCAGCCCGAGACTAGGGCGCTGGGCTGAAGATCACCTGCAGCACAGAAAAGACACAGTTGCTGCAGCAACCATCCAGCCCACCGACCGCAGCTTGGAGCCTCTACTTAATGTAATTGAGTGTGAAGGCCGGCTGGAGACTCAGGCGCCCCCGCCGCCCCCTCTCCATAATATAGACACTATTGGCTGCTAATTGGCGCCAGTGGGCTGGTGCTAATTGTCCTAATGCACTCGGCTTGATGGAGGGAGAGGCTGCCCAGGACGGGGGTGGGGGCTCCTTGGGAAATGGTGGGGGCGGTGGGCGCCCGGCAGCAGCAGACATTGCTACACCGCTCATAAAAGTTGGAACGGGCTTTAATTTTGCATCAAATATTTAAGCGGGTTTGGGGTGGGTATTGGGGGGAGGTGGACCGTTGAGCTTTGCTTGTGGTAACCCACAAGGGGCCCTTGGGAGTAGGCCCCCTGCCATCCTCTCAATGGGCTATCCAGACAGCCCGCGTGTCCCCAGTATTGTCTAATTAATTGTGCGAATTGCTAATGACCCTTTTAGCCCCCCAGCTCCCCTCTTCCTCCCTTATTGTTCTAGTTGTTTCTGGGCTGTGAGCTTTCCAGATATGACTGGGTGCCATCCACAGAGGGAGGCAGCACTGAGCAGAGGGAAATGCAGAGGGTGGGGGAGGGGGATAGAGGAGGAAGCTGGAGACGGCCTTGAACTCACTGTGTGGTCTCAGCAAAGTCACCCCCATACCTGAGTTTCCCTAACAAATAACTGTTGGGCTAGTCAGTGTTAAAATACTACACATGCTCACTGATAGAACCCAAGATCTTTTAGGGAGTGTGGAAACATATATATGCACATGTACATACATACCTATACACACAGATACATATATGCACATATAGATATATATAAAATATGTATCTTATATACATATATGTATATATAAGATTTGTGTGTACTGGGGACTTAAATATTGATACAATATCAATATAAATTGATACATAATATCAATTTAATCATCACATGAAGATGCAGTATGCTGCAAATGTTTAACAGTCAGCTCTCCAGGGAAAGAAAAGCCCTGATCCGGATGGAGCATTTGCCACTTTCCGTAGTGTAAACGCTCCTCCCACGGTTGACTTCAGGGTGCCCAGGTGTCACTGAGCGCCATCAGGAAGAGGGGTGTGATGGCATACTGTTTGCTGTATGGCTGTCACACAGGTGCAGCAGGTGAGACTCGCCTGAAGAACTTAGATAATGGGAAAATGTAGTAAGACAATTAGGAAGAGACGAGATTTGAGTATTCATTACCTTTGTGTTTAACATGACTTAATTGCCAGCTTATCTAATTTAATTTTCTAACAATGGCTGTGTGGTACAATGGGATTGCAAAACTCCTGAAAATTATGTGTGTGCATGTTTTGGGCTCACACAAGTGTGTGCGTGTGTGTGAGCCCATCACCCATGAACCCCATGGTTTCTTAGAGGGAATTATATAGGAATAAAAACTGAGTTGAGAAAGGATTCCATTCTAAATCAATTTAAGAAAAAAATGGTAACTGAATAATGAATGGCCCAGGTGATTTGCACACGCGGCGAAAATCATGGAGTTGGAACTCACATGCCTGTCATCTGAAAATCAGGTTCCGGGTTCCTTCCAGCTGTTCCTGGCACACTTTTGCTCACTGTGGAGCATGGGTGGGGGTGGTCAGGGTGACCGCCCCCTCTCTTGTTTGCTAGAAGGTGTGAAATGGCCATTTCACGCTCTTTTCTTTTACCTCGGACTCCATTCTTTCCCTCCCTCACCCCAAGCCCAGGGCGCCCACTCCAACGCCTGTGCCTCCGCGCCTCTTGATCTCGAGTTTCCGGTCCCTCCCTCGGCTACCCGGCCTTTACCTCCCGCCCCTTGCCCTGGACTTGGCTGCGTTGCTTATGACGCTCGGTGGCCCGTAGACCAACCACGTCAGACCTTGTGCGCTGAGAAGGAGGCATGAGATGGGGAGACTTCTCTGGAGCAGGGAGGGAGCCAGGGTGCCTGGCGCAGGGCCAGTGTGCTCAGGTGCAGGGAAATCCTGGGGGTCCTGCATCCGAGGCACCCCTGTCTCTCCAGACGAATCATCCTGGTGCGCTTTGCCTTAGATTTGTCTCGTGATGCTGTCATTGTCGATTTTCAGTTCTAAACGTGGCCTGTGGAATCGCAGTCTCAAATGTCCAGCGGGGGCAGGCAGGTACCACAAATGCAGGAGGCAGGCTGGCTGGGGGCCATGGCAAACTGGGGGGTCCGCGCGCCCTCCAGAGGGGCTGTCAGTAACTCACTAGCCCGCTAGTGCTGTGCATGACCAGTGTTCCTCGTGGGAGCCGGAAAATGGTCAGACGAGTGTGAACCTTCTTAAGTTTAAAAATCATGGTGGGAGCCAAATACCGCATTTCCGTGGGCTGGACGGGGCCTGTGAAAATTGTGGAAAACACGAAAACGCGAAGGAAACAACTTGGCTTCCTAAGCAACCAGACATTGTATTTTTGTGTTTGGATCAGGTTGTCTATACAATTTTTTGTCCTAGTTTTTTGTTTTGTTTTTGTTGTTGTTATCTCAGTCTAGCATAAACATTCTACCACACCTTTCAGGTCCCTTCATTAACATTATTTTTTTAGTAGTGCAATGACATTGTATCACATGGCTATAGCAAAACTGCTCCTAGGGAATTGCACTTGGCCATAAATTCTTAGGTACACCTTCCATCAGGACGTGGCCCCACGTCCTGAATGGACGAGGCAGCTTGTTCTGTGATTTGATCAGTAGAAGAGGCTAGAAATAAGACCACACCTAGTTTCTGGCCCGAACCTTAAAAAACTGGCAGGTTCTACTTTCTGTCCCATGGAGCACTTGCTTTTGGAATCCTGAGCCACAATGCAGGAAGCCAGACACCCTGAAGTCACCACACTGGAAATACTGTGTCTGTCGGCCACAGCTCCGCAGTCAACCTAGCTGACACCCGAGACCAGTGGAAGAAAGAGGAGGCATCCCCGTCAGACCCTGCTCACCTGGCTGATTTCGTACGCAGACTAAAGAACCATGGTTGTTGGAAGTCACTAAGCCGTTTTTTTTTCTGTTGTTCTTTTTTTTAACACAGCAAGAGATAACCAGAACATTGACTTAGCAGGAATCCTGATGTTAGCCATTCAGTTGTTTCCAGCTGCTAACATTTATACTTAAAATGACAATGAATGTGGTCCCTTCATTTCTGCCCTCATTTCAGATTATTGGCTGCGATGAGGTTTCTGCAGGTGGAATTGTTGGGTCGAGAAGGCTGGACACTGCTGGGGCTCATGGGAACTGCTCTGCCCTGTTGCTCTTCCCAGAATTGACCCAATTTTTACTCCGATGAGAAGTAAATGGGAACCCACCCCTTGGGGCCTTTTGATGCGTTTTTTACTGAGTTATGAGGGCATAGTTCTGAGTTACGTGGGGAGCAAGAGGAACTGGGTAGTGGAGAGAGCCTTCAGACCTCTGGTCCTCTGACCAGACAGATGTCAAGTGATCATGAAAATCCCCTCCTAGTGGAGAATTTACTGTCACTAAAGCTGAGCTACAGCTTCCCTCCGTACTCCAGCCACAAAAAGGATTTACTGAGTTGATCTCTTCTGTAAACGGGAATTCCATGCCTGACCCGTGAATGGCTCCCTCCTTAATTCGTACATTCAGGTGTATTTTCATTATCTCTTTTTTGGCTGTAGTAATAATAGCAATGAAATCAGGTAAAACCCAGCCACCACCTTGTCAGAGGCGCTTGATGTGAATGTTGGCAAATGTCTGTGCTGGGGGCCAGGATTCCGCTGGCAGGGCTTTGGTCTGAAGTACCCAGGCTAGCCAGGGCCAGGAAGCCCTGGGCAGGAACTGATGCCCAGGGGAGGAAGCATCCCAGAGAATATCAACAAAAAAGGTATAGAAGGAAAATAAGGAAGGTTTTTGCATTCCTCATGGGCAGAAGGACCAATTTACAAGTTAAGCCTGGAGAAAAACAATTTTAATCTGGTCCTAGGACTTGTCTATGCAGTCAGTGATACCAGATTTAAAAAAAAAAATTATTATTGTTGTTGTTATTGCTGTTATTTAAAGGGTATAAATATTATTTATTGAGTACTTGCTCGACACCCCACACAGAATCAACGTAGCACTGTCTCACTGAATCCTCTGAGGACCCTGGGAGGAGGCTTCTTCATTGTACCCGCTGTGCAGATGAAGAAACTGAGCCCCGGAGAGGGAAAGTGACTTGCCTGTGTGTTGGAGCCGGTTTCCCGACCCTGGCTGTGGCGGGATGATGTGCACGGCAAGATGAGGTTTTCTTCCTGCTTCCTTCATTGCTTCCTCTTGTTTTGCTTGCTCCTGTATGGGAAGGAGGTTTCGTTAACGTGGAGAAAAGAGGCAGGGATTCGGTTTACAGAATCACTCAGTAGGAGGTGGGCACAGTCCCAGCTACAGAATTAGTATTGGTGGCGGGGGGGGGGGGGACAGCACATGAGCCCAGATTCAAACCTCGGGGTGTGCTCCGTTGTCCCACTGAAGTCCACTTACGTAGACCAGTCGATTCATCATAGACCGTAGGACTGTGAACCTCAAGCATGAGGCCCTTCTCCGTGCGGGGCCCTGTGTTATTGCACTGGTCACATGCCCGTGAAGCTGACCCTGGGTAGATAATACTAGCAAAATAAAGTTGTTGTGCTTCAGCCATCCCCTGACTTTTCATCTTACCCTTCGTCCCCTTGTAAAATTTTCTCTTTAGGTGCTCTTCAGTACTTTCGAAATGGCCCAGAAATAAGGATATAATGAAAGGGTTGCTTATGTAAAGTGCAAGGCATATTAATATTAACATTAGTAATACTGTTAATAACAAGTAACATTTATTGAGCATCAACTATTTGCCAGATGTTGTTCTAAGGGTTTCACACAACAGCACTACATGGCGAGTATTGTTATTAGCCCATTTATGGGTGTGGACAGAGGGATACAGAGAAGCTCATGAACTTGACACCCGGGTCAGGTAGCTGGTGAGCAGAGAAGCTGTGGCCGAACCTTGAGCAGTCTGGCTCACCCACTGGACCTTCCTCCATGTTTGTTGAGTGACTGAGTGATGGTTGTCATCAGGCCTGGAATCCAAATTAGCATGGGAGGCGGGGAAGCGCAGAACTCCATGTTGGTGCTGGCCTGGTTATTAACAAAGTGCCGTGACCAGGTGGGGGTTCTCCATCCCGGGATTCTGGGAACAGTGAGACAATCAGGGGCTTTGATGGTTTGCACATCCTGACTCCCATTGTTTGGGCACAGAATGTGCGACGGAACAGAACGGCATCACCTCCCCATCCCTTTCAACAGCCCAAGGGCCACAAATAGCTGAGGGTGGGGGGAGGAAGCCCGCGGCGCTTTCCTTGGGCCTGGAGGTTAGCACTGCCGGCTGAAGCCCAAGACAGGATCGAGTGGGCGGCACAGATGCCTCCTCGCGCCGCCAGGATATCTGGGCGCCTGGGACAGGAGATGACAGCAGCTGGTGTGACCCCAGGGTGACATGGGCCCTTTTCCCCCTGCCTCAGCAGATGCTGGGATTAATCCTTTCTTAACACACCTTCCTGCCTGAGCATTTCCCATGTGGCTCCGGCAGAGTGACCTGCTATTATCGTACAGGGATGGGGAGACCATGCAACCGAAACATTGTTGGGCATGCACCGTGTGTAGCCCCGGGCGTGGCTGGGATCACCTTGCTGAGCCCCTGAAACGAGAAAATGAAATGGATTCTACAATTCCCCTTTTACAGATAAGAAAAGCTAAGCCGTGCTGAGCCTGTGGCTAATACTGAGCAAAGGTCGAACTTGAACCTGGGTTCTGTCCTGACTTCAAAGTTCACGCCCATGACAGTTACATCAGAGCAGGGGCAGGAACTGGCTAAGAGTATGTCCTTTGGTGCCCTGCCACCCAGGGTCTGCTCCTGGCTAGGTGACCCACTGACCTGGTTTGCCGGGGGCCTAAGGAGTTTTCTGGGATACACAGTTTTAAGTGCTCAAGCTGGAACACTCCTCTGCAAACCAGGACAGTTGGCTACCCAGCTCCCAGCTCTGTCCCTGCCTGTCTAACTTTGGCAAGTGACTTAACCCCTCTGTGCCTCGGTTTCCTCATCGGTACTATTGGCACAATAATGGTGACTCGAGCCCGTATAAAGCCTGCCTCATAGGAAGCCCATGTGTTAGTTATTTTTATTGGTTTTTGTTATTGTCGTGGTGGTCACTATTTGGAAATAAAGAGGCAGTTTGAACTTGGTGGCTAGAAGCTTGGTCTTTGCAGACAGTGCAGGTGCACTTGGGCTCCTTCATGTGGCCTTGACCAGTGTGGCCCAGTGGCTTGGCTGTGCCGCCAGACAGGGCCGACGGTGCAGGTGAAACGAGGCAGGCAAGGCCCAGGCGCAGTGCCTGGCTCGGGAGAGCCCTCAGTCGGTAGAGGCAGCTTTAACTGTCACAGCCACCTCCCTGTCCCGTTTGCTCTCCCTCCGTGTCCAGCTCCGCCCGGCCCCCTTTCCCCAGCAAGACTCTCAGGCCTCGATGCAGAGCCATCGGGGCAGCAGGAAGGACAGTTCAAGTCTGAGTTGCCGTCATTTCTTTTTCCCAGGAACCTGGTTTCCGGAATCTCACCCTGTTCGCTGTGGCCGTGCGGAGCCCTAGGCCCCCTTTTCCAGGGCCGGTGGTGCCTGCCTTGGCGTGCGCCACTCTGGGCAAGCTGGGGTCCAGCCCTCTGTGCCTGAGGGGCCCCACCGGCTTCCTCCTGGCTGTTTGAGAAAGAGATCAGGATGCCCAATCCTGGGAGAGGCAACACCCGCCAGCAGAGATTAAATTAATTCCCCATTTCTGGCCAAATGGATGTGGAGCTGCTTAATGGCTAGAGTTTTGAGTCTTTTTGAAGTGGTGTGCTTAACAGGGAGTGGTCAGGTTATGTGTTCGTTCATTCACTCACTGTCTCCCTCATTCGTTTTGTTCATTACTGCCCACCGTGGGCCGAGCCCTGCAGCGACTGGGAAACAGGAAGATGAGACCAGCTAGGCCAGACCATATGTGTGCTCCCACTGTTCCAAGGACAAATGACAATTTTGTTTTGTTTTCTTAACAACTCAAATCTACTGGCTTTTAAGGATGATGGAGATGAAATAATCAGGCATCTCCTCCAATTTGATGCATTAATTTAGCTATCGAAACAGTATTTTAAGTCACTTTGTATGTTAAAATAATAAATTAATTTAGAAACATTACTTTCCCTCTAGAAATAACCATTTCCTTCCAACCCTTCCCAGTGCGCTTTGCCACCTGTGTGCTTCTCCTCACTGGGGCGCATCCTCGGGTGTCAGCTGGCAGACTCAGAGCAGATCACGGCCATTTCCAGCTGTGCTGTTCAGGACACAGCCCGTTTCCAGATGGGTGCAAGGGCCAAATGGCCTGGGGGCTTACTTCTGGCATTGACCAATCCAGAGGAACTAATTGCACTCGGAGGCTGCTGTGGGGCAGGCCCCGTGCTGGGCTCATTCATGGGCGATCTCATTTCATGCACCAGCAACTCAGAGGCAGACAGCGTGTCCCCTTGTGTAAGTTGCAGGGAAGAGACTCAGAGAGGTGAGGGCTCAGCCTGATGCCACACAACTTTCTAAGGCTGCCTTCAGTCCCCTGGGAATCCCCAGATCTTTCAGTCTCCCTCCCTTGACCTCAAGCACCGTACTCTGTTCTTTTTATAGCAAGGATCCCGACTTGTCATTGTGTGCTTAAAAACAACCCCAAACCCAGCCCTCATTGAGTTTTTGTATCCCTCACCAGACTCTAAGCTCCGCTGGGCAAGGGTCTTGTCACTTTTGCTCATTGCATGTCTTGCACAAGGCCTGGCACACAGTAGATGCTCAATAAACAGCTGCCCATGTTGAGGAGCGACTATCAGACGTGGACTTCTACCACAGGCTCCAGTCTGTCGGGGGTGCCTCGGAGGGAATGGTGCTCTTCTGAGTTAGGAGACTGGGTCCCCCGGCCCTTCTCTGCGTAAAAGAGTGAAGGTGGCTCCCCCATGCCAGCACAACTGTCAGAATCATAATAATTAATAATAGTCACGATGATAATAATAAGCCAGCTTCAAGAGGAAGAGCCCTTAAGCCCCCCGATAGCTGTGCCGAGGCCAAGCCAGACTGGCCTCCGCCTTATCCCTTATTCTCAGTGAGTTGACCTTCTTATTATTGAGTCTTAAGTGGACAGTCTTATTTGAAAGGGTTTTCCACGAACCCTGAGGCTTCTACCCAGAAGGCAGGCCGGGGCCTCAGGCTTTTCCTACCCAGCTCCTGGTTTGGCATTCTCAGTGAAATGCCAAAGGAAGGGGCGGAGAAACCTGGGAGGAGAGATACTGGGGACCAGAGACGGTCATACCCTGGGGTGTCAGGCACTGCATTCAGGGCTTTCTATGCGTAATTTCCAACCCTTTCAACCTTTCCATAGCTCTGCACTTTGACCTTCTTTTTACATATGAGGACCCGGAAGCTCAGAGATGGCGAGGGACTGGCGCAGGGTCACAGAGCCAACTAAAGGCACGACGAGGATTTGAACTGAGGTTGTCCAGCTTTACAGCTCGTCCTCTCTTGGCCATGGGAGTGCCACCTGGGTGCAGTCCGCAGTGGAGGCATCGAGTGCCACTGTCGGCTGCAGAACCGTGAGAGTTGGGAAAGCTGCCTGAAGCCAGCCAGGCCCTCCCTTCGCATCCCTCCGAGGAGCAGGCGGCTGACTGTGGGGCGACTGGTGGTGCTGAGGGTTAAAATGCGCCCAGCGACCTCTGGCAGTTAGGAATGAGAATTCTTTGACCCAGCGATCGCACTGCTGGGGATTTAGCCAACGAAAACACTCACACGTGAGGCAAAGTTCTATGTACAAGGTGTCCACGAAGCCCTGTGTGTTAGAGCAAAAACTGGGCACGGCCTAAGTGGCCAGTGAGATGGCGGAGGGATCGAACCTCTCCCAGCTCAGAAAGTTGGGAGAATGCCGGGGTTAGCATGTGAGCACCTGAGTGGGGGTTCAAACCCTGACTTTACCTCTTTTAAAGAGTTGGAAGAGGGAACCTGAAAGGAGCGAAAGGGAAGCAATATTGATTGTATATTGACTGAAGCGGACGTGGGCTTCTTTTCCCTCCGTCCTCTGAACAAGCCAAGGAGGTGCTGTTGTCTGTGTTTAAAAAATGGAGAAAATGAGGTTCAGAGAAGTGGAGTGAGTAGCCGCAATCACACAGCACTCCCAGGGCAGAGCTGGGGTGGAAGCCAGGCCCTCCTGCCTCTCATGCGGCTTGGATTTCCGTGTTTCTGCCCGATGTGCTGAGGCCGGAGAATCACGCTCTGCCCTTGGCTATCTCGGGGCTGGGAGGAGCCAGGGAAAATAGAGTCTCTTTGTTCTATCGCAAAGGCAAGTAACGAGGGGTTCCCAAATCCCGGCCAATAAAGGCAAATTTGCTATGGCCACTTCAGAGGAGGTGCAGTGGTTCTTCTGGGTGGGGAATGCTGTGGGCCGAAGCCCCCGAAATGGCTGAGGAGATGCCCAGTTACTACTCTCCCATGGATTCACACTGTCCTGAAAGGCCGGCATGCAACGGGAGGAAACGCACAGAGGAGCGTTACAAATTCATTACAGAAGCTAACTACTTCCATTCGTGCATGTGGCTGAGGGCTTGGTCACCAATCAAAGGACATAATTCCTCTTTGCATAACTCTGCCCTCTCCCTGGAAGCCGGGCCCCGGGCAGGCCACACCTCATGGGAGCAGAGGCAAATTGCTTAAGACTAAGGACCGTGTTTGGGGAGGTGGTGGCTGAATCAGTGGTGCGGTGGTGGCTTGCTTGCCCTTGAAGGCAATGTGACTTCCTAGAATCAGCGATGCCCTGCATTAATCCCCTCTTGTTATTAGGCCAGGGCCCCAGACCTCTTGATTCATCAAATGACCAGCAACTGTGACCAGTGACTGGCTGGTCCGACTTGAACGAATGACTGACTACATCAATCAGATCCTGTTGGGACCAATTGGATTTGGGAAAGCGAGACGCTGAGCTGGGGAAGCTGTGAGAGCCGTGAGAGCCATGAGAACTGAGTTGAAAAGACCAGGAAGTAGATGCTCCATCATGCTGGCTATTTTAGGTCACTTACAGCTGACATTGTGAAGCAGCCGAGCTCCGTGCAGGAGAAAGACTGGCAGAGACACAGAAAGAAGCTGAGGTGCCATGACTGGCAGGTTAGGGAGAGAGTGAAAGAAGAAAAGGCACCTGACGGGTTCCTGGCACCACATTCTTTAAAAAAAAAAAAAATTCCCATTTCCTGAAGGTTATTGGAGTGCATCTCCGTTTCAACCAATGGGATCTTAAGAAAATGGTGGCCATCTTTTTTTAAGCATGCGAATGACAACCCCATGCCCATAGCGGGACCAGGAGAATACTATAAACGCCAGAGACAGGCTGGGTGTGGAAGAAGTAAGGGTGGTGAATCCTGGAGAGATGAAGACCACACGCCCTTAGATGAGGGGAAAGCCTCACTGAGCTACCGGCAGTACTTGCCGTTTGAGGATGTGGGACCAGATGCTAGAAATCTGGATTTTATGTCAGTCCTCTAATATTTAAATAAGTCAAAAATATGTTGAGAGCCCAATAAGCACACTTGCAGGTTTACTGCATCCTGTGGTCACTCTTTGCAATCTTTGGTATGGATTCTAGAATTTTCTCTACAGTTGAGTGGAATTTAGCATAAGGTGGATGTGTCTGTGTGCTACCCACAGGCATATAGTTACCAAAGAAGCAAAAGCCATTGGTTATAAAGCATTTCCCCCCACTGTCCAGAATCCGAAACTGGTATTATTGTGATTTTTTCCATTGAATTGTATTTAATTTAGAACTGTGGTTTAGAAAAGTTACTCACACATGGTGAATGGAATCCTTATGGAGTTAAAAAAAAAAATACTGAACCAAGTGCCTTGTGACCCCTTAGAGACATAGGCGCGGCCCGGGGTCTCGTGCTTGGTGCATTGCTCTGTAAAGTAGCCTGTTGTGAACGTTCCGATTTTATTTAACCAGTTTTGCTTGTTACTGCATTATTTTTTTTTCCTGACAATTTACAAAGCTTACCAATATGTATCTGAAGGCATCACAACTAATTTCTTTCCAAATGCTTTAGTTTTTAGTGATTTTTTTCATAACTTCCGTTTTTCCAGATCTAATTTAATTAGGTTTTGCTTTATTTCCTTGATTCTGTTTTTTCCCTTCGAGACTAAAATTTCGTATTGTCATTTATTTGCTTCCCAAGACGCCCGGTCACTGCAGTAGAGCCATCAGTTGTATCTGTACGGGCGACCTGCATTTTTTAAAACAAAATCATTTAGTGATGAGAGTACATGTTCACCTGATATTTTCCTTCTATGGATGGTTCTTGGCTGAGAGTTTGGAGACCAGTTTCGAGGCTCGAGTTTACCTTTGAACTTGGTTGTCAGTGAAACTAGTTCTAGTCCTTGTGTCTCATTTTTCCTGTGGGTAAAATGGGGTAGTAATGCCCCCCAGGTTATTGTGAAGCAGAGTAAATAAGGAGATATTGAAGCTCAGTGGAAACATCAGATTTGAGTTCAGTATTACAGCTGTGTAAATTAAAAGCATGGCTTCCAGAAACTCAGGCTGCGGTGGAGTCACCTGCCGGGTGCGAGGAGAAAACTCGGCTCATCATGGAGTGGGGAAGCTTCTCTGCGGCCTTCATTCACTCAGGAGACACTGAGCCCACCTTCTGTGGCCAGTCCTTTTCGAGCTACAGGGGACCCCAAGTGAATCCTGGCAGCCCTGGTGCCCACCCTCATGTTGCTTACTGTCAGGTGTAATCAATGCTATAATGAGGGAAATCAAAGAAGGCTTTCTGGAGGAGGCATCATCTCACCTGGGACCTGAGAATAGGTTGGAGCTAGGTGAGTAAGTTGGCATTGGGAGGAGAAGGAAAAGCAATCCAGGAGTCAGGAATAGCATGGGCAGTAGCTCAGAAATCAGAAATTTTGTTGGTCATCCACGGTGCATAACAGCTCAAAACAGGAAGCATTGATTATGTCAGTATCTCTGGTCTGGGAATCTGGCATGGCTTTGCCCGAGGTCCTCACGGACTGTTGGCTGGAGATAATCAATTCCTGGCAATTGAGCCTCTCCATTGAGCCAGTCTTTTTGCAACTGAATCTTGGAAGTGACATCCCATCACTTGTACCATATTCTGTTCATTAGAAGCCAGTCAGTGGGTCCAGCTCACAGTCAGGGGGAAAGGATTATATACGTGCATGGACATGAGAGGACGTCTCTTGGGGGCCATTTCACAGGCCGCCTCTCGGAGGCACGTCCAAGGGCCGAGAGTCGCTCAGACGCAGAGTATTCCATGTGCAGAGAAGGGTGGCGCGAAATAAGGCAGGAGAGCTGAGTGGGTGCCAGGCCATGCAGGCTCATAGGCCATTTTAAGAAATTGGGGTTTTGTCCAAGGGTAAATAGAGAAACTTTGAGGAGACTTAAGAAAAGCTGAAATAAGATGATATTTGCGTTTTGGAAAGATGCAGCTTGGGACATAGGTTGGAGGGAGATGATTGCTGTTGCCGGAGGGTTACTGCAATGACCCGAGCAAGCCAGATGGCAGCTGGAAGAGGGGACGTGGTGGGGGGAGGGTGAGGAGAAGTGAAAGGATTCCGGGGATATTTGGAATGTCAGAGAAGCAAGACTTGACGAATGGACATGAGAGGAGTAAAAGAGGAAGAAGAAGGCGTCAAGGATGATTCCTAGGATTTGGGCTTGGGCGGTTGGTTGTGTGGTGGAACCGTTTTCCTTGAGGTGGAGACCAGCAGAGAAGGGGTGAATCTGGGCTTGGGGACGATGGGATGGGTTTAGGGCTACGTTAGAAGAGCCTGTGTCATGGCCAAGCGGAGAAGGCCAGCGGATAGTTGGCTCATTGGTCTCTGGGGCAGGAGGGAGATCTGGGTTGAATAAGAATTGGAGAGTCACCAACATCTGCTGACTAATTGAATCCATGGGACTGGATGAGGTCTCCCAAGGAGAAGGCTGGTTTGCCTCAAGGACAGGCCGAGGTGCCCGGCATAGGCATGGGGCCCTGGGACAAAGAGGCATGGGACACGAGGATGCCAACATGCCATGTGGATCAGCTGCCATGTCACCTGTTGGGAGACGAGTATTAAACTCCATGGCTCTGGGGTGTCTTTTTGCCTTTGTAGTTTGTTGTGGTGCTTTGTTTTCTGAATTATGCCATTGCTGATGATTTGCAGATGGTGAGCCGAGCGAGAATTCTATTTTTCTACTTTCATTTCTGGTCTCTGCATCTGTGGCTAGAAGTCCGAGGAATGGGAAGAGATGGGGTGGGTGGAGGAACAGGTTTGTTTGCCTTTTGTCTAAGAAGGGTTTAATTGTCTTCTACACATAGTTTTAGGCTGGTTGAGTGCTTCTTCACCTTGATCTCTGAAGGATTTAAAAGGGGCCGGGGGTGGGGTGGAGACCATTGTTTTCTTTTGTTCATTGTTATTTGAACTTGAGATAGTGGCACAAGGTGATTAAAAGCATGAACCCTGGGGCGATACTCGATGGGTTCAGATACCGACTTTGCCACTTACCAGCTGTGCGACCTTGGAAAAATCACTTTAATTATCTTTGTGCCCCAGTTTCCTCATCTGCAAAGTGGACTACTAGTACCGACTGTCTCAAAGGGTGGTTATAAGTGAAGAAAAACACCTAGAACAGTGCCTGGCACATCAAAACTCTTCTCATAAAAAGAGCTTTTCAAATAAAAGTAGACCAAGTGCGGGAATGACCATCTTTTGGAGTGACTGCCCGGGCCCGTCAATCTTCGATTTCTGAGAAAGTCCTTCTCATTCCCAGGATGGTCCTGAGCAGCCACGTTGATGTCATGTGACCCTCCGTGGCTGCAGCTGATTGGATCAGGCATAGGCTCAGGAAACTAGCTGGGCCAATCAGATCCCTTCTTACAGGAGCAAGCGGCACGAGCCCATCTCTGTGGGCAACTGGAACTGATGGGATGTAATTTGTGGTGCGTGGAGGAGCAGAGAGGCCTGCGGGGTGTGGAGAAAGGAAGGCGCCGAGACCGGGCGGCCCAGGGAGAGAAGCTGGGTGAGAGGCTGTTGTGACGCCTTTTTAACTGCCCCCGGGGCCACACTGCACTTCTTGCCCCTCCTGCCGATACCCCTCTCGCCTTCCCCCCGAGCCCTCCGTAGACTTCACGCTGGCTTGGCAGGTTCTGGTTACGTGTTACAGTAAAACAAAACAAACAGGCAAACAGAAAAGACCTTCGGGAAACAGCCTTATTTGGGATCCCTTCCTTTCGACCCTTCTTTTCAACTCTTCGCCTTTCTGCTCCGTGGTCCCGGGGCTGCCACCTGTGGACAATATGCGGCTAACAAGGGCTTCTGGCTTCACGAAAGCTCAGCGAGTGGCACGAGGAAGGAGAAGGAGGGTGGGGTATTTGGTTCCCGGCTGCCTTCCTGAAACGTCTCCCAGACTGACCATTTTCCTCAGACGGAGGTGCACGGCTCCGCACTGCTTTCTCTCCTTCTGGGTTCTGGTAAATTCTCCCTTTGTCCCATTGGGCCCAGAATGGTAATAGCTTGGCTGCCACCTACCCCAGGATTCTGTACTATGCCTGCGGTGTTTCTTATAGCCGCGCGTTAGAACTTTTGGGTGTAACCCTTCTTAAATGACCCTAATTTCAGTGTGCCTCTGCTTTCCTGTTGGGGTTCTGACTGATTCCCTCTTCAAACAGAAATTGAGGTCCAGGGTGTTGGGTACAGGGTGTCCTCGCTTTGCATGGTAGCGTGGGACCGTAAGAATGATGGTGTAAGCTGCAACCTCGCAAAGCAACCTTAATCAATGGGAAAATAATAATCGTTCCATAACCTTTTAGATTTGTCAAAACATTCAAAACTCTTCTACTGTTAGATATAGCTGTGTAGAAAAATGCCCAAGAACCACCTATAGGTATTATTTTGTACATTGGACTTTAAAAATTAGAAATAGGGAGAGTTAAAGTGTTTCAGTTTCTTTGTTAAAATGTTATCAATTTGTCTGAGGGCGAAGCTTACCCTCACTTCATCGGTGACCAGAGTGAGCATCCTTTTTTTATGCCTTAAAGAGCCCTTCTCCTTTCTAAGTTTGAATCAGCTGCCAGTATTTTATTTTTGCACTTTGACTCGCTCCGGGCTCCTCTAACAGGAAGGTTTTTGTCGGCATCACTTCCTCTCTGACATCTTTATGTTTTTTTGTCACTGTGTTCATTTATGATGACAAATTCGCCTTCCCTGAGGGCCCCCGGCCGCCTATTGGGAGTCTCTAAGATGGTGACAGTGTCAGCGTTTTCAACGTCCCCTGTTTCTTTATAACTCCACTGACATTGGGTGCAACTTTAACTTCCAGCGTTATCTACAGTTCTTTGCTGCGCGTTCATCTTTGTTGGCTAACTTCTTCTTTTGGTTACCCACTTAGGTAAGGTGTCGTGCGGGTTTATCGCTGAGACCCAAGGAAGTGACCCAGCTACGCTTTCGGCTGTCTGTACGTGGACTGAATAGCAGATGTGCAGTGGCCAGCCAGCCAGACTTGGAAAAAAGTGGCGTGATTGATCGCCGATCGTGATGTGCGGCTATTATTTCCATAATGGCTGAAGGTCAACAGCAAGGTTTGTACTTTATGCAATTACTTCTAGTTAATAGAATGTGGTAACTGAAACTTGGACGGTATCGCTGGGGACTGGTGTTGTTTAAAATCCGTGATAAATGAAATCTCTGCATGTTGGAACTATGCAGAGCAGAGAGTTCCTGAGCTCTGACCGACTGCTTGCCTGAGTTCCGGCGCCTGAGAATCTCCTTGAAGGTGAGGGCCGTGCCTTTTTTGGTTTAGTGCCTGCAGTGGCTAGCCCAGCAGGCGGTGCAGGGTTGGTGCCTGAGAAATGTTCATTGCTTAGATGGACAAATGCAGCTCCTCGCCCAGGATCTCATGAGAGAGATGTGGAGCCAGGACCCTGGGGCAGAAACTGGGACACCTGGGTTCCCCCTGACCACTGAGAGCTATTGAGGGCTGGTCCCTTTGTGTTTGGGCCGTCGTCTGTCACGTGGGTGGAGCGGGTGAGACCGGCTGCTGTTCCCTGCAAAATGTCCCTCAGAAAGGTGCCTCTCAGCAAAAGAGAGCTCCATGCTCATGTCAGCTTGGCAGACATTGCCTACTGGTCTTTCTCTTTTGAAATTCTCAGTGCGCTTTAGACACTAAAGGCTCTGAAAAGTGCTGTAATAAAAAACATGTTTTGCTTTATTTATGGTAGAATTTCCCATCTCCCTGCTCCCCTATTTATACCGTTTTACATCCAGTGCAGCTGGTGTTCTCTAAAACACATTTCGGGGCACACTAGCACTTGTCAAGTTTAGTGTTTCCTTGCTCTGGAGATCTACGGAGGTGCCACTGTGTCCTGGCCTGACCCCTGGCCAGAGACACGTCTTGGTGTGAGTGGACCAGGGGAGCGTCCTCTCTCTGTCCCTGTGCACAAGGGTGCACACAGATGTACCCACAGTAGCTGACGAAACCTAATTACTCTCCCACCACGTCCCTGCCTTTGAGGACCCGGAACTCTGCTGACAGCACGGGGTCTGGCACACGTGTCATGCACATGTGTGCTGGGCACGCCTCCTCCCATCTCAGACATCGCTTCCCAATTTAAAACACGCACTTGTGCCCCCCAGCCCCGCGTTTCCATCGCGAGCCGCAGATGACACCTGCCGCTGCGCCTGATGCCGTGGAGTATTTGGGAGGTAGACCGTTAAGGAGGAAAGCTCAGGGTAGTTTCCAATATTGATGTTCCCCAGGTGGGCTGAGGCTTCTGTGGGGTGTGCCGTGCCTTTCCCCGCCGATATCACGTTCCAGTTCTATGGCTAGATCTGTCCTGGAGGAAGATGGCTTCAGCTGAATGGGGTACAGGCGTGCTCACGTGGTCCCTGAGATTCACCTCATAACCAGCCTCCCATTCTGCAGCGGACCCAGGGCGCCTGAGAGGAAGGGGAGGCAGCCAGGGATCGGGTGGTTAAAGAGGGGGTTTAGAATGGAAGATCATGGAGAGGCTGATGGGTCAAACTTGGCTGAGAGTAAGGAGAGGGGTTAAGGAGAGTAACGCTGGTGGCTTTGGCGTGTTGATCACCTGTCCCAAGGCAGGAAGCTGGAAGCGTTGACAGGCCCCACCCACCTGGGGATCTGCAGGTTAGCGTACCTGTTGCTCCTCCGTGGTCCATATGGGGCTCGTGTGTGTGTGCAGGACGTCACATGTTTTGGTTGCATTTTTTCTGGGTGTGTGCGCGCGTGTGTGTGAGTGAGCCCGCACATTCAGCCTGTGATTCTTTGGTCCTTCCACTTACTTCTGAGCTCTGAAGATGCAGATTTTTCCAGGGCAGATTCTCACCAGACTTTTGCAACATGCCCATTGTTAGATGGACACAAGTTGCCTAAACCACCAGGCCTTCTCAAGGACGCAGAGCCAGAAATCAGAGGCAGTGTTGCAATAACATTCCCCACTGGAACCCACTTTCACCCTGATGGTGGCTTTGAAGGTCAAGGGGGTTGGGTGGGGAAAGATTTCTTCAGAGGAGCTGGGGCTTTGGACCCAGGGAAGAAGCTGGACTCACCAAGGAAAGTGGCAGTGGTAAACTTGAGAGGGAAATAGACCAGCCACCATGAGGTTGACCCAAACAACTAGATGAAAAGTCAGTAGCCGCAAGAGCCTTCCCCACCTGGTTATGCATCAGCCTATAAAAGAGAGGTTTGCAGGGTCCACCTTAGACGTGCTGATCACCGCCTCCAGGGCCGGACCCAGGAATCTGTCCTTTAACCACCTTCGTCCCGGTGCTTTTCGTAAAGCCTGCCTGGAACTAATATAGGATGAGTCTTTAGGTATCTCCGTGCCAGGAGGATTACCCAGTTAGAGGCTTCTAAGTGTGGTTCAAGGCTCCTCCCTAACTCCATGCTTTCAAACAAAATCAATAGCAAGAAACGCTGCCCTTGCCCGTATCACCAGGAGTGACTTGAATCGGATCAGGGATGTTTGTGGACATCGATTAGGTTTTATTTTCTAGGCTGGGAGCTTCCAGGGCAGCACGTAATGGCCTTGTGTCTGTCCATCCTTTTCTCTCCTCTCTTTTCTGTCTTCATGGCTGGGTAACACAGAGCCACAGCCTCCTGTCCTAGAAATTGCTCCCTGCCCCTCAATGTCCAGGACCAGTCGGCAGGAGAGGCGGGAAGGGCTCCAGGAGACCTGGATTCAAGGGCAACTTTGGCTGGAGGCCATTTAGGCGGCACTAACCTTAGCAAAGCAGGCTTCCATGTGGCGTGCCCCAGCCCAGGCGACTGTCACGCCCCGCCTGGGGGTTTGGCACCCAAGCCCCAGCTCATAACACAGTGCCGTTTGCTTCCCTTCATCTGGCGTTCGATGGCGGCTGGCTGTCAGGATTTGGTAGTGTCCGGCAACCTTCGGCCTCCCTCATCTCATGGCATGCATGGCTAATGGCTAAGATTCTGCGAGAAAGCAGGTCTGATTTTGATTCATTCACATCAGACAGCTGCGGTTGTGTTGGCTGTTGTCATTTGTCTTTTTTTTTATTTGACAGTCTAAGGGAAAAGAGGTCAGTGCTCCTGACTAAATAGTCAGGTATTGCCTGTTTTAAAAATTCTTGTGGTTGAAACTTGCCTTTGCTGCTGGTTCCCTGTCTAGAACACCATGCTTTTGCCGTGTTTAATGCCACTCACATTTTGTCGTGTGCATTATACATGAGCTTATTATACTCATTACTGTACCCATGGCGTGTAATCATTATGCCCATGTATAATGCACATCCTTATTTTTCCCTCAAAAATCTGGGCAAAAAAATGCGCATTATACATGGCAAAATACGGTACATGCTAAATTTACCCCCGTTCTATCCAGATCTCTAATGCAAGTGTCACTAACGCAAAGGAGGAAGAAAGCAACATTTATCTGAAGACATATTATGTACCTGATGCTTTGTAGCCATCTCCTCCTCTGACCCTCACAGCAACTTTATAAGGATGGCGTTTTAGCTCCTTTTTGTAGAGATGGGATCTTAAAGGATAGTGACCTTCCTTTCTGGGAGGATTGGAAAATGACAGAGGAGGGGCTCAAGCTTAGTTCTCCCTGGACCTCGTCCATCTCCTTGAGGGCGGCTTTGTTCCCATAGGTCCAAGGTGGCCTCCAGCTGAGCACGAAGGGAGGCAAATAAAGGGAGACGCTCATGTGCTACCTGCAGTAGCTCCAGAGCTGTTACAGCGCCTTTCCCGAGGCACCACGCCCATCCCCCTAACCCACCAGGGCCTGAGAGTCGGATTAACCAGACCACACACTGACGCCTGAGCCCTGGCCCCTGAGGAGTTGTGGTGAGGGTGGAGCGAGGGGAGCATTTGGGGCTTTCACTGGGTGTTATATCTCATACCACATCGTCACCTGACGTTGACGCAGTGTTTTCTTGTCATGAATTGGGAAACACATTTGCTGTGGATTGGCAGCCTGGACGAGAGCTGGGAGGTGCCTGGGCAGGTGGACCTGGCAGGACTTTTGCTGGACATGGGTCTTGAGGAGCAGGCTACCCAGCGGGATTTTAAGTGTCTCCAAGTTCAAAGGGCACTACTGCCTTGTTGCTTTTCCCATTCTTCCTCCTCCAAGTCACTCCTAGGATATGAGAAATGCCTTTCAGTGTCTCCCTTCCCCTAGTAGGCTGGTTGCTTAGTTTTCTCAGAAAAAAGTGAAGAGTCTCATGCTGTGACTGAGCATTTTTTTTTTTTTTTGCAAGTGGGGTGGGAGGAAATGGGAATCCTCTGCCTTTGATGGGGTTACTTTGGGAACCTCCACGGAGACCACCAGTTCACAGCGTGAGTCACGTGGAACCACTTGGGTGGAGTGGGTAAGGTCTTGGGTTCTGGAATAGCTTTGTTCTTGGAATAACAACGTCCAAACAGAACTTTCTGGGAGGATGGAAATGTTCTGTATCTGCACACTCCAGTATGATAGCCACTAGCCCACGTGCCACTATTAAGCACTTAAAAAGTGGCCAGTGCGACTGAAGAATTGGATTTTTTATTCGAAGTACTTTAAAGACTTGCATGTGGCCGACGGCTGTGGCTGTGGGTAGCACAGCCGTAGAATCTGTCAGCTTCAGGAGTCCCAAGTCTACCATCTTCTGACTGTCACCTTCGGAAAGTTCTTCCCCGTCGTGAGTCGGTTTTCTTATCAGTAAGTGGGGATCACAGCGGCGCCTCCCCCTGCTTCATCATGGTCATGTGAAGATTAAGCAAGCCCATGTCTGGAAGTGCTCAGCCAGGTGCCTGAACCTTCAATAGTCGTGAGAGAACAAAACCTGATGGGGGAGGAAACCACGAGGGCAGAGATGTAAACTGCTCTTCGTCGACTACCTGGCAGCTGCCCTTTGCACTCGGACTTGGAAGGAGGGCTCCAGTGTCTTCCGTGAGTCACTTAGTCAGCCACACACTTCACACGAAGAGGGGCCACTCCCCAGCTCCCGTCCCACAAAAGGGTGGGTCTCTGAATCGTGTCTGGCCTCTGCCAATCATGGCGCCTCCTTCCTGCTGTCCAGTGATTGGTCCGGGTGAGGTCATATGATGTGGTTGTGGTCAATTAGAAATTGGGGGGGCGGGGGAATCTGCTGAGCTTTCCTGAGATGTTTTTATCTCACTCTTAAAAAGAGACACAAGAAACAGATGTTCCCTTTTCTGCATCTGGAAAGTGTTTTCCGTGACGTCTAGACCTGAGCAACCTTTTGGAGCCGCATTGGGCAGCCTCAGAGGACAAGCCAGCACCCGGATAGTAAGAGCAGAAAGACAGAACCCGGGTTCCGGACGCCGTGATCAGATCTCTGAGTTAACTGCACATTCCTGTTCTTCCTCCAGCTTCTCTGACCTCGGCCGACGCTTGGTTTCAGCCCCTCACTTTGAACCCGAGTTCCAACACCAATTGGATCTTCCCCATTTTGAGGTGGATTTTTCTGCACAAGTTTTTATTTAATCCCGGGGCCATGTGCCTTCCCCATCTTAGGCCAGGAGGCCAACTGTGTCTCTCTGAAGTGCAGCCCAGCGGGGGTGGGGGCGGGGGAAGGGGCGAAACATTTCCTACTCCACAGCTTCCTGTGTTGCCTGCGTTGCACTGCCTTTCCAAGTGTGGTGGAAAGTGACTCAGGCACCTTCGGTCCAGCCCAGAGCATCTCGGGCCTTCCAGAGATGGCCCACCAGCGGACACTGTATTTCCTGGAGCAAGTCCAGAATTGGCGGGGAGAAACCGATGGGTCTATCTGATCCTTTTCACTTTCGTGCTACCCCCCTTCCCCATTACAGTCACTAAGAAGGGTAACTCAGCACCTTTAAACATACCATCCCCGTTCATCCACACAACCTCGCTGGGGTGGGTTTTCTCATGATCCTTATTGTACAAATAAACCGAAGTCTCAGAAGTTCAGAGAGCACACCCAGGGTTCCGTAGCTAGCAGGTGGCAGGTCCAGAATTTTATCCCAATCATTCTAGCTCAGAAATCATGCTAAAAACCAGGTTATTATACCATCTCAAGGTGTTCCTTGCTCCTCGGAAGTCTCCAGAATAGTGTGGGAACTGTTCTAGTCCCCTACACGGCAAAGCCAAACTGGGAATGATGCTTCGAGGCCAAAGATGACAATTTCTCTCTCTGCAGCTCTGCTTTCTCGCTTCACCTAGACTCTGGCTCTGTCTCCCCCAAACCCTCATTTCTCATCAGGTGACAATATTGGAAGTCCGTGTGCCTGGATGGCTGCTGATTCCTGGATGCCCTGGGTGCCAGGCCATTGGTCTCAGTGTCTGGGAGCCGTGTTTCTGGGGAGTCAGAGGCCGCCAGCGGCTGTCCAGCCCCTCTCTGCCTGCGACCTGGAGCAGGCCCAGGCCTGCATTGGAGGCAGAGGTTTGAAACGGCCACAGCGCGGCTGAGTTTGTGCTTGTTGAAGCATGACGTCCCCGTGGCCACGGCAGCTTCCTCCTGGGGCTACCAGGATGAGAGCCGAGAACGACAGACCGCTCTGAGTCCCCTTCTCTTGCTGGGTCTCGCAGGCCATGCCGGCGCGGGCAGGAGGCGCGTGGAAGCAGGGAGGGCCGCTGGGAAAAGCTGGTTTCTCTGGGAGCTGATTCCTTCGTGTCTCAGAGCCATCACCCTTCTCGCCAC
The DNA here is from genome assembly GCA_004026545.1 of Mormoops blainvillei. Taxonomy (NCBI): domain Eukaryota; kingdom Metazoa; phylum Chordata; class Mammalia; order Chiroptera; family Mormoopidae; genus Mormoops; species Mormoops blainvillei. The sequence continues at coordinate 20,954 of PVJD01006074.1, read as the reverse complement.
GCCCCGAATGTGTGTGGAGACTCAGGACTTGATGCTCGTTCTGTTAGAAGCACTTTGCTCAAGGGGAGGGGATCACTTGCAGGGTCGTGAAGACGCAGAGGTGGGGGTAATGGGGGCTCCTCTTCCATGTCTGATAACCACAGCTGTCAGGCATCTTCCACTCCCCCCACGTCTCACCTGCCGGCCTACCGGAGAGCAAACATTAGGTGATGTTTGACTTCTAATGCTTGGCACCTGGCAGCTACTCCCAGCACTACCCCCATTCCACTACTTCCATCACCCTGCTTATCTCATTCTCCCATTCCTCTTTACATGGCAAATTCAGTGTCAAAACAACTATTCACTTATTTTTAAAAAAAGATTCTATTTATTTATTTTTAGAGAGGGGAAGGGAGGGAGAAAGAGAGGGACAGAAACATCAGTGTATGGTTGCCTCTCGTGTGCCCCCTCCAGGGGACCTGGTCCGCAACCCAGGCATGCGCCCTGACTGGGAATCGAACTGGTGACCCTTTGATTCACAGGCCAGCGCTCAATCCACTGAGCCACACCAGTATATTTATTTTTTAGTGAAATATACTTCCCTGACTCAGTCAGAATCAACCGCCAGGTCACGCGTTTCTGGGACCCTCATTGCTGCTTCTCCTTTCATAAACAGAACCGAGCGAGACTTGACTATGAGAAAGATGCCCCCATCATGCCCCTGGGACTGTAATTTACCAATATACTCCTGAAACCACCCATGAGCTTCCCCAAATACCCAGCTCATGCCCAGGCATTTACTCACCAGGCTCACTGGTGCCCCAAAGGCTCCTATAACTGAAATATAATTTTGCTCATGGAGTTATGTGAAAGGGACCCCCCAATGCTAAAACCCCCATGATCCAGGAACACGGATTTCCCATCACACCTTTCACTAAATCTCTCTATTTCTACCTTGAAATGAAAACAGCTTCGGATATCTCTTAAATAGTACAAGTGATCATAACCTAATACTGCAACACAATTTCTCCTAGTACCTTGGGGGGAAATAATTTATTATTATTTTTCTCTATAGGTCGTAAAATGGGGAAATGATTTAATACGCAGAGTAGAACTAAATTGTTTCCAAAGTGGCCAATTTTCGCAATGTTTAAAACGGCACTGCGTGCCCTAGCGTGGTTCCAATATCCTTTGACACTTTGAAAAGATTCTGGGGAATGTCACTGAGTGTGGCTTGGGCTCTGGCCTCTCGGCGTCTCCCTGCAGAGTTTCTAGTGCAGCTGGGCCCCGGGGGAGGAGCACCGGGCCGGCACCTGGCGGTGTGCCGCCAACACGGACTCTCGTGGTTTTGTGACCTGTAATTGTTCCTCCAGGAAATCATCTCACCTCCACTCAGGTACCAAATTTCATTGAAACCCTTTTAAAGTCACAAACATTACATTTGGTTTGGTCGAGCATTTTGAGCCAATTTCTAAGAGCTCCTGCAGGAATCAAGGTGACGGTTGTAAAATGCCTAGCAGGGGGCAGTGGGTAACACTTGAATACTACTTTCTAAGTGCCTGTTTCCAGCGTTTTTACACAAAATAGTTCCTTTTATTCTTACAAGAACCTGATGCGCTAGGAACTATTATTATGCTCATTTCACAGATGAGGAAACTGAGGCAGGCAGGCAGGCCCGGCCCCAGTCCATGCTCTGAACCACGATACAGTACTGCTTCTCTCAAAGACGCCCTAGCATCTGCAGCAACTGCACCCTGGAGAGCCCTGGAGAGCATGGTAAACTCATTGAAGCGAGCTAGCCAAGACATTTCCACAGACTCACCGGGCTCCTGGACTTCTCACAGCGCCTTTTCCACTGCGTGTGATCCATGCCCTGGCAGAAGTTAGGCTTAGGAAACACTCCGCGTCTCAGATCCAGGGCTGTGAGAGGATTTGCAGGAAGGGAACTGCCTTAAATTTATATTTCAAAAAGGCTTCTCAAACTTAATCGAGCACAGCCTACTTTGGCTTAGTTCCGTGCGCCCTACCTCACCCTCTTGTAGCTCAGGGTTCCACAGAACCCACTTTGGGAAACGCGGCTGCCCCACCTGGAGGTTCCGGAGGTCAGAGCGCCCCAGGGACAGTACCGCATCCTCACTCTTCCAGGGTCCTGCCGAAGAAAGGTGCATTTCCTCAGCACCCGATACTCCAAGGCTACGGGAAGGTCCTTAACTACGGGAATAGGAAAAGCGACCAGATGTGGAGCACTTTCTAAGCACCAAGAACCTTGGCGAGGTCTGCACGCCCTTTGTCCCCTGGTGCTAACCAGAAGAAGAGGACAGCAGCCGGCATTTACCTTGTGTCCTGTTGCCTGTGGGTGTAATTTCTGATGGTTTCTCTGAGCAGTGACCCCTGGAGAGGCAGTGGTGGCAGAAATGGGCCCCACCGATCTCTGCTCGGTGGGACGTACTTGACTGAAAACCTCTTTGGATCCTCCACTGTATTCACACTGAGACCATGTTTCTCCTAGACTGTGCCCAGCCTGGGACTGGCCTGGGCAGGGACATTGCCTCAGACCCCGACCATCAGGCTGCAGGGCGCCTCTAGCAGGTGACATTCGCTTGAGGTCTCCCGTTAGTCTTGTTGAGACTCTGTAGGACTTCACTGTGATCGAAGGTTCTCCCTGCTCAGTCTTCCCTCCTTCCCCCTCTCCTTTCTAAGGTGTCAGACCTGCATCCGGGTCTGAAGGCTCTCCCCCTCTCCTCCCGCTTCTTCCCCTTAACGCTTTATGTATGGAGGGAGCATTTCCGTCCATACGTGGCTCGCACATCGATCTCTGTCTCAGGTCTACTTTTCAGGGGATCCTAACGCAGAAGCGCAAACACCTGTGGCTTTGCTGCCAGCCTCGGGATGGGTGGCCATGTCCCAGGGCAGGATCCTGCTTTTGTGGTCTAGAGCAGGAGCCGGCCAGCTCGAGCCCTCGCACCAAACCCGGCCTGCTGCCTGCTTTTTTAGCAAGTAAAATTTTATGGGCCCATAGCCAGGCCACTTCGTGTGTGCGTTGTCTGTGGCCGCTCTGTGTTACAGCGGCACAGTGGAGCAGTCAAGACAGAGACCATATTGCCCGCAAAGCCTAAAACGTAGCATTTACTATCTGACCTTTTATAGGAGTTTATCAATATGTGGTCTGGAGCCACATGTCTGGCTCTTTGAATACTGCTTGGACAAAGTGTATGCCCCTGTCCTTTTCATTAATTTCTTTCAGAAACAAGGAATCTGAGAATTGGAGATTATAGTTCATTTGACAAATCATTGTCCAGTACCCTCAGTGCTACTCATAGATGTTTATTGAGCTCTCCTGCTAAGTACTGGGTGTCATGGTAGGTGCCAGCTCAGATAACAGTCATTCATTCTTTCTACAAAGGTTTCCAGAGCCCTGACGTACTCCAGACAAGGCAGGGTAGACAAGGAGGGTGATCACACGTGATCCCCAGAAAGCATCTCTGTTAGGTGGTTGACCTCCTTGCCATTTTTACCCTTTGCTTACAAAACCCCCATTTCATTCAGGGTGACAGTGAGCCGGCCCTAGGAAAGGATCACAGTGATCTACGTCAGTGTCAGCAACCTCTTTCCCCTTGGCCTGTTATTGGTCTAAAGTGGACAAGTGACTCAAATCTGGCCAGTGAGATGGAAAGGGATCCTCTGAGAAAGGCTTTCAGGAAAGAATTTCTTTCCTAAAAAAAGAGGTTTGCAGGCAGAGAGATCTTTTCCACCATATCTTTTTCCCCACCTACCCAATTTGGGTTTTATCTTGTGAGAGCTTGATGGCAAGAGTAGCAGCGGCCATTTCGTCACGGTGAGGGGAAGGCCAAGAGACTCGTGGATGTTGCCCCCAGTCCCTGCCGTCATCAGCCATGGCAACAACCCCACAACAGCCCCGTCAGACTTCCTGTTGCTTGAGAAAAGTATCCTCCCCTTTAAACCACCGTCCACTGAATAGTCCCTTCCTTGCACCCCAGAGCATGTCCAGTGGCGCAGCCTTCCAGAGGAGAGCACCTTTCAGCCTAACCCTAGCCTCGTGGGTCCCAAGAAGTTTCCTCCAAGGTGACCCTTTCTCTCTCTCCATGCTCTCACTCGAGTCCTGAAGAGGATTGTTTTGTTGGCCAAAGCCCAGTCCAGTAATTCAGGATGTAAAAGGCAGTAGTCTGGAACCTTGGGAAGCTTCAAAAGGAGAGAAACCTGCTTCCCATTTGCACCTCGGCGCCTCCCCTTGCAGCCAGCAGGCAGCTCCCAGGGCCAGGCAGCCTGTGCGCGGAAACCTACTCCAGCACAACAGAGGCCTTTCAGAGATGAGACAGGGTGGAACGTGAATGATGATTTCACATGATGATTTCAGATCACTGAGACCTTGGCAGTGGTGGGCGTGGGGTGATGAGGGTGAGAATTGGATGAAAAGAAAAGTGATGAGTTCTGGAGGCAGGTGGGCAACAGGCAAAGCAGTTGACTCATTCACCCTTTTAAGAAATCACATCACTCAAGTCACAAGAAAATAACTAATATAGAGAGATACTTTAATTTTTTCACTTCCCCTCCCCACCAATCTCTGCAGCAACCTAGCAAGGAAGATTATGATCATTTTTGCAGATCAGGAAATCGAGACTCAGAAGGGCGCAGAGCTGGGGCTAGGATCACCGGGGTTTATGATATGAACGCTGCCCCATATTTCCTGATACAAGTCCAGAGGCTTCCGGGACTTCTCTTTCATCTTGGTGCTTGAATCTCAAGGAACCTTGAACACTGAAACCACCTCCAAACCAGCTAGCCTAATGTCATGATGATGATAATAATGACAAAAATATTAATCATGATGATAACACGGCTATTATTTCCTGTGAGTGCTTTGCATGTCCCAAACTGTGCTAAGCTTTTCCCTTGCATTTTCTGATTCAGTTTTTATACCAGCCTAAGGAAGTGGCAACTAATATTATTCCTTCACATGAGGAAACAGGCTTTGAGAGATTAAGCAACCGACCCTGGGTCCCAGGACCTGTAAATGGCAGAGCGCGGACCAGCCCCAGGTGCGTCTGCTGCTAGATCCAGAGCAGGTCAATTTCACTGGCTTTCACCGGTTACTTCCTCCCTAAACAAACTCCTTCCTTTGTCTCCATCTTTCATCACAGTGTTGAGCCACCTTGTGGCAATTCACCCTCTCCTTGACCCCAGGGCTCCCTCGCTGCTGTTCCTGCCCACGCCCACCTCCTTTGCCCTCTGTAGATGCCCAGTGGACGTGTGTCCATGCAGGCATTTGCCCTTCTCTTTTCTGGGGGCTCTGTGCTTAGGTTTGGGAAATAGGAGCGGAGGAAGCAGGGAATCCGCGGGGAGCGGAGAGGGGGACGTTATTAACTACAGGCTTTCTAGGGGAGCCAGTGTTAACTATTGGAGCCGGCAGGTCAAGTGCTCTCAGACTGGTACATCTGGTCAGCAGCTCAGCTCCTTGCAATTTGTGGCTGGCTTTTGCCCTGCCTCTTACAGGGAGAAGTAATGCGGTGGTTAGATAAAGTTTTAAAGGGCAGATGACAGAGCAGCGCACATGTCTATAGCCAGCAGAGACGACGACCTCCTCGGACACCCCGGCCAGTGCACTGGGGGAGATACGATACTTCCTTGTCCCTGGCTTCGGCAGAGTGCTGCCCGCCCTCCTGGCTCAGGGAAGAAGCGTTTGAGTCCAGTTTGCAGCCTCTGCGCTCTGCCCTGGGGGAGGGAGGATTTGTGGCTACAAACTGGGCTCTGGGGTCAGAGAAACCACTGCGAGGGCTCTGATCCCTTTATCATGCATTCTTGAAAAAGTAGCTTTGTGTCTCTGAGCCTCAGGTTAGCCCGTTGTGAGAGGGAAAATATGTGAGTAGGGGAAAATATATGAGTAGTTCCCATACAGGGTTGTGGTGATGTTTGAATGAAATCCAGGAGATAGAGATGTTGGCACAACTTCAGTGCATAGTAGACACTCAATAAACGGCGGTAGCTGGTGCCTGTAAACTTTGGAGTAAAAAGATAGTTTTATTGGCACCCACTGTTCACCCAACCCCCAGAAGAACGTTGTCTGCAAATCAAGGATTTACTAGTTGCAGGGTATTTAATAAATGCACATTCCGATTAGCATAAAAGCCATGAAACAGCTACTTTGTCAGGAAAAGGTAAAAATTATAAGAAATGTGTAAGAATAAAATTAAAAGCCTGTCCACTCCAACCATCTCACTGCTCGCTCTTTGGTATATTTCCATCCTGGTTTTCCTTTAGTGCCTGGTGGGCCCACTTTTTCTGCGGAGGTCCAGGTAGAAACATTTTCTGCTTTATAACCATGTGCCCTCAGTTGTGACATCTCAGCTCTGCCATTGTGGTGGGAAAACAGCCATTGAGAAGCCGGAAAGAAATGAGTGTGACCGTTCCCATCAAACTTGACTTTGGAGCACTGAAATTTAAATTTCACATAATTTTTATGTGCTAGGAGACATGGTTCTCCTTTTTTTCTCAGTTATTTTAAAAGTGTAAAAAAAATAAATTCTTAGTTCACATGCTATTCATAAAGAGACAGTAAGCTGGGTACTGCCTGTGGGCCAGCGTTTACCAGCCCCAGGATCTGTGCCTAAGTATTTGCGTGCACGGACATTATATATTATCAGTTATGACTCTAATCATATGCACGGTTCTGAGTCCTGCTTGTTACACTCGCGTGTGTGAGAACCTGCCCATGTGACCAAATCTATGACAATCTGAATTTTAATAGCTACTCAGGATTCTGGTATATAAAGGTTTATGGTCTTTTCTTTTCTTTCTTTTTTTTTTTTTTTTAACAGTTCCCTTCAGTTTGCCATGTCGGTTGTTTCCCTTTCTTTGATGCTTAAGGACAGTGCTGTCATAAAATGTAATCTGTACCTTCTAAATGAAAAAAAAAAAAAAGATTCAGTTACAAATTCGAAATCCTGCAACATTGACTTAACCAAAACCCAGAGCAGTTCTCGCTCACGGACAGCAAGGGATGGGCTGTCTGGCAGCACCTTTCTCCTCGGGGGGTTGAAGGGTTTTCAGGGTACAGTTGGGTTGTGGAGATGGAGATTTGGATACTGCGGGCTCTCTCCAACAAACCTCCTGGGTGCTGAATTTCACCTTCCCGCTCTTCACGCACAAGCAAAGTCACGACCAGAAGCCAGTGGGGAAACTGAGGTCCTTAGAGGATTAGAAGTTTGCTGAAGGTCACTCCACAAGCTGGTGGCCACATTAGGATTAGAACTCATGACACCTTCATTTCTCAGATGTGTTGGGCGAGTATGCTGAGCAGAGAAGTGTTACTAATAGAAGAATATGAGGAAAAGAGTGGGGAAAATGCTCCCCCGTGACACACACACAAAAGGAAGGAGAGAAAGGAAAAAATACTCTCCGGCCCATCCAGTCTGTGCCGATTTCCTCTGTTGGGATTTAACTTAATTCAACCTTTCGGCTTGTTTGCCGTGTACGCCAATTTCCTCCTTTCCCAGAAACAAATCGAGGTGTCTCTTGAACTCATGTATACTCTTACTCCCCTCGCCTCCCTGGTTAACATTTTCCATATGTGTATTAGCCCAGTGGGACGCCCGCTCCCTCGTTTCCCCAGATTTCCGATGCCTGGGTAATGTTCCCGAGTGTTGAAACCTCCGTGGAATGAAAAGTCTCTCTCTTTTCCTTCTGCCCTTTCATAAACGGGGGCATTTCTTGGGAATCTCATTTCCTTTGTGTGCTGGGCCAGTGCTTTTATTATGAGCGCCCCTGTGCTGCCAACATCTCATTGCTGGGCCTCGGAAATCTGTGTCCCCCGATTAGGAGGGAAAAAGACCTGTGGAGCACGACAAGATTCTGATGATTGATAGAAATCAGGGGCTAAGGACTCCAGTTCCTTAACAGCCATTTATGGCTGGAAAAAAAACAACAAAAACACGGGAGATGGTTGTCAGTTTGCAGGTCGGAAAACTGAAGCTCTGAGAGGTCGCCTGCTTGTCCAAGGTTGTATGACTCGTTAGGGGCCATACAACAACAGCAGTCTGCATTTGGCCAGGATAAAGCTCACTGCGGTTCACCCCCATGAGAGAGTTGGTAAGAAAGGCAATTAAAACTCATCCCCAAATTTCTGGGATTTATGAGGAGCTATAGGCCCAACCTTGACTGTTCGTCATTTCTTAGCTGTCACTCACTTTCTTGGTACTTCCTGTCATGAGCAGCTTATGAGGAAAAAACACACGCACAATACATATATATATATTAGCATCTCGGATACATTTTTTTTTTTAAAGTGAAAAGTGTGTTAAAATCAATGAACATAATTTTTTTAAAAATCTGAACTTAAAAATAATCTGTTCTCACATTAGTTTTTGAACTGGGCAATAGCGAATGAAATATCGACCTTATTAGAAGTCTCGCTTCGATTGCCTTTAATTGGCATGAGGAGTTGACCTGGAAACTAAGAACAGTGACAATAAAGAGGAGAGACCACGCTCGCTTCATTTCCCAATGAGTCCCAGAAACCGGAGGATCAGTTTCCCAGCCCGTAAGCTGTTACCGTGAGTCACTGAAACCGGGCACCGTTGTTTCTTTCAACCCTGTCCAATATTTTCTCTGCACCTGGAGCCCCGTTACTTTGTGAATTGGCTCAGTTCTCTCTAGACCAGCGATTTTCAACCAGTGTGCTGCAAGAATTTTTAAAACATACAATACCTGACTATTTATATTTAGTCAGGGGCACTGACCTCTTTCTCCTTAGATTGTCAGATAAAAAATGACAACAGCTAACACAACAATAGCCATCCGGTGTGAGGGAATCAAAATTATACCTATTATTTTTGTCAGATTGGCAAAATTTTTATATTTTTTGGTGTGCTGCAGAATTTGTGTGCCATGAGATTAAAAAAAAAAAAGTTGAAAATCACGGCTCTGGATGAATTTATTCTTATGTATAGATTCACCCATTCCTCCATCCGTTTATTACTCAGCACGTATTTATTGACTGTTTAGTATATGCTAGTCATTGGACAAGACGGGGCATAAGCTGGGGTGCCCGCACTTGCCGAGATTTGTGACCAAGTCTCCATTTGGTGTAGTCTGTCCTCTCTGCACGACCCCGAGTGAGGTTTTGAAAACATGGGCAATGTAGCCGGATAACTCAGCGCCAGAGTAAGGAAAAGCCGCGCCTTCGAGGTTTAAACTGGTGATGAACTCCGTAACTTCTCACTCTTTCCCAGCCAGCCTTGAGTCACTCCCAGACCGCCCCCTTGATAGGCACTGGCCCTGGGAACCTCCTTCCTTCATGCCCCCACTCCAAGGGGAAGGCCTTTGCTCTTTGTTCCCACACTCTACCCACTGTGCCCCAGGCCCAGCCCTACTCCCGTGGAGGTTACGCGCTGGTGGGGAAGTCGGCCATAGTTCCAGTCATTATTATCTCTGAGCACCAAACCCACTGTCCATTCTCTGCTCTGCGATGTGGGGCTGGGACCCTGGGAATCTCACTGCTGCATAAACAGGGACCCCCTCTTGGGCTCTGCCAGGAGGGAACAACGGTGGGAAACTGGCTGGCTACAGGAGGCGAGGGGCTTTGTTAACCGAGGAAGGCAGGGAACAGTGTTTCAAGTCAAGGAACAGCATGGACGAGAGCAGAAAGAGAGAACGGGGCACATGGGCTGTGGGGTGCGGGGAGCAGTGGGAGGTGTGAATGGAGAGGAAGGCAAAGCCAGAGCACAGGATGGGTTGCAGGCGAAGCTACCACCTGGGTCTAGAGGGAGAAACATGCGTACACACTGAGGGCTCCAGGCACGTTCTGCCCTTTCCCGGGACAGCGTGGCACGACCGTGAAGACCCTAGCCCAGGGCTACAGTTCAGCCGGAATGAAGTATGAGTCAAGCGTGTCATTTTAAATTTCCCCATAGCCAGTTTAAAAAAAAATGAGAAGACCCAGGACAAATTAGTTCTAACAGTACATTTTGTGGAACCCAGTATGTCTCCAGCACTCTCATTTTCACGTGTAACCAGTGTAAGGAGACCTGAACGAGGAAGCCTGCATTCTCTTTTCCATCCTTAGCCTTCACAGTCCCGTGTGCATTTTCCAGTTGCAGCCTGGGCGAGGACTCACCACTTTGGCAGTGTGGGGCAGCCACGCGTGACCAGAGCTGCCCTGTGCGATGGCACAGCTCTGGGGTGAGACCGCCTAGGTGCCAGTCCAACCCTGCCCCTGGTTAGCTGTTTAGCCAGGACACGTTCCTGCCTCAGGCAGGGGAGCAGTAACGGGGCCCCACTTAGCTGGGCTCTCGAGAGAGTTCAGTGTCAGCACATTTAAAGGGCCCCACACAATATACAGCAACAGTTACAATTGTGAGTAATTACCTAGGGTGCAGAGCAATACGTGTAATACAATGAAATTAGAATCATAACTATTTGAAAACAGCTATCGCCCCTAGCAGAGGTATGGAGCCAATTGGCAGGACCAGGAGGGGTCGCAGGTAGACCAGCTAGACACTTGCTGCCGCCCTCTTCTCAGTAAAAGAGATTCAGGAACTAGAGGAAGAGGGTGTTTTTAAAAATGTGGTTTGTGTCCCACAATATCAATTCACCCGACTCCAGAGGGTTCATAGGGTCTTGGGACAGTTTTAAAGTCTGGACTCACTCCCGTCTCTGTCTCACCACCATCCCCCACCCATTTTTTGGCATTTGGAGGGGACCCCAAAGCTCATAAAATATGAAAATCCTAATCAAAACACTGACATTCCTCATCCTGGAACCAAGGCCTGGGAGGAAGCACTCTCCTTTCACAGCAGCATCCTGGAGAGCCGTTCCAGTCCAGTCGGCCGTTAAACCGGGAAGGACACTGCCAGCACACGCAGCCCTGGCCCAGCCCGCGCCGACTCACTTCTGCGGGCGCCGGGTTGGCTCCTCTGTCTGACTGTCCCGGCAGCCGTGGCTCTGGCCTCCCTCCTAATCCAGGAGCACACACTCCCAACCCAGGCCTTGGGACTTTAATGGAAACATGAAGTTCACGGGGATTCTGAGGCAAAATAAACTCTCTCTCCTCTTGACCCCATCTGGACTACCCCCTCCCTCCCTGGAGGTGATAATTACTGAAGGCTTAACACCTCTCCTGTATCTTTATAAACCCAGTGCAGGGTGGGAGATGACAGAATTCCCAGCTTACTGCAGAGACCATTTGCCCTGGGGGCGGTGGAGGGGGGTAGGGCAGGGTGGAGCAAGTTCCTGGAGTTATGACTGTCTTGCTAACTGGAGGGGAGTGGCGGGGGACAGGGCACCTGGGACAGAGCCTTGGGGCCAAGACTTCTTCCTGAGTGAGTCCCCACTAGTGGTGGTGGGGAAGCTCAGGCCTGGGTGCAGCTTCTTAGAGAAGGGGAAGGGAGGCTCTTCTGTTTAACTCTCCCAAAGGCATGCCTGTGTCTGGCTTTCATTGCTCTGAGGAGGAAGATGGGACGTACTCTTGGAACTGGCAGTGCTTAACGTGGTCCGTTCTCTGCCGTCCTCTTAGACACCATCCGGCATCCCACTTTCTTCTGGGAAACGCCTGTGTAGGACCTTTGCATGCGCTGCCTCCCACGTCTTGACTCTGCCTTCCCATCTCCCCGACCTTCACCTCTCTACCTTCTTTTAGGTCCCAGTTCAAACGTCACCTCCTTAATGAAGATTTGAAATAAGATTTGCCAACATGGACTGGTTAAATTACGGTCCAAGCAGACGATGGGACATGAGGCAGTTTCGTAAAGGAATGAGGAGCTCTTTCCATAGAGACAGGGGATTGTCTCCATGCAAAATTAAGTGGGGCCGGGGGGAAGGCATAGGATGTCACGTGTAGTAGGCTACCATTCATGTAAAAACAACTTTATTCCGGGTCCAGCAACAGTAAGGCCTGCTTGAGTGTGGTTGGTAGGGTAATAAAACCGGTGTAATAATTTATAGTTTGAATTGGAACATTTCACCTAACATGTCCTATGGTGTGCTGGAGTGTGATACTGTTATGTTACAGAATTCCATGCTTATGACTTTGTAATAAAAGATTTCGTAATAGAAAAGGGGCGGTATTTGTGCCGGACCCTGTATGTAAAATGTGCGTGTGTGTGGAACCACATGCACACTTGAATACCCTTTTATATTTTCGGCATATTAAGTGACAAAGCAGGTGACCAAAAATCTATGTCAAATATGACCTCATTCTTACATAAAATTATACACACACGCACATGGAATAGGGCTGGACAAATAGTCAACAAAATATCTAAGCGTGGAACAATTTCAGGTGACCTTTTTCCAACTTTTGTACTTTTTCTTTCCCCATTGCGCATTGACTTTATAACCTGAAAACTAAACAAGACACAGGCGATGCGAGGGCCTTTCAGCCCAGCGCTTAAGTGTGCGGGTTCCAAGGGCTGTTGCTTCCGTTTGAAAACTAGTTTGCTGCTCACTGGCTATGTGACCTTAGGCACATGACGTAACCTCTTTGTGCCTCTGTTCTTTCGTCAGCAAGATGGAGGTGCTGATAATAGTATGTAGCTCATAGGGTTGTTGTTCTCACTAAGTGAATTTATGTGTGTGTGTCTGTGTGTGAAAACACATGTTAAGTATCACAACAGTACTTGTTATTTTTTTCGTTATTTAAAAAATATTATGTGCAAGTATGTCACCTACTTAAAATATTTATAAAATCAAAAATTTACATTATCACTCCTAAAATTATATGTCTGTATACTGTATATACTTGTGTGAGAGAGTATTATTTAATGTAAAATGTATTATTATTATTATTTATTTTTTATCCTCACCCAAGGACATATTTTCTCATTGTTTTGACTGAGAGAGAAAGAAAGAGGAGCCTCAACATTGGCGGATGGTTTCCCACCCTTCCCCAACCAGGGATTGAACCTGCAGCCTTTTGGTTTATGGGATGACATTCCAACTAACTGAGTCACACTGGCTGGGGCTAAAAGATATTTTTTGATGTGCATTTTTATAACATTTGACGCACATATTTGTAACCTGCTTTGTCACTTAATATAATCGAGATATAAGAAGGCATTCGGGGGTTCCCTGCCCTGGTTTGCCCCTTGGAGGCGTCAGGGTCTACCCTGAACTGTTCTCTGCATATGTGACCAAACACACACACACGTACACACACATACAAAATACCCATCACTTCCCCCCCGACCTGATGCTTTAGTGGAAATGTTCACCTCCCACCCCCCCGCCCAAAGCATGTAACCTCAACTGCTCTCGCATGGTGCTGCAGACCTTCGGGACAGACAGCAGCCCGCCCGCGGACCCCCCAGCCACCCTGGAGCTGCGACATGTCGGTGCCAGGAGCAAGTGCCCCAAGTGCACCAGGGTGGCTGATGCTGTTTGGTCGGTTTCCGTGGAGAAGGCGACAGAAGGCTCTGGAGAGCCTGCCCTGGCATCCTCCTGCGGAACCCTGGCCCTCACCCTGGTGCACGCTGACTCAGTGTGACAACCGACTGAGCAGCTTTGATTAATTAAATATTTCACCCCGAATTTGCAAAACATCATCCCCAGCAAGTCTGCATAACACCCGCAACACTGGGCTGATGAGCCTAGCAGGCCACCGGGCCAGTGTGCTGGTGTCTGTGTGCCTGTCGGGCGGACTGCGGAGGCTGGTTTCAGGAGAGAGGGCACGGGTCTGGGGTTTGGCTTGCATGCCGTTTGGGATGGCACTAAATGAAAGAATTCCCCCCAGCCACCTTGAAAATACAGCCACCCCGTGTGTGGGAGCCTTGCTTGGTGCTAAGTATTTTCCAGGCCTTCCCATCTCATTTTGGTAAGGGCCGTTTTAGTTGTCAGGCTAGAGAGCCCAACTCCGGTTGGCTTGTGCCAAAATGGCATAGGTACAAATTACATCCTTGTCAGTTATTATTGGCTCCTAGAATTGAAAAGTCCCGGGGCGATCCTAGCTTCAGGAATGACTGCATCCAGGGCCCCGTTGTCCTCAGGACCCGGCTGATTTCCCACTCTCCTGCGTTGGCATGTTTTTCCTATGGCATCTCTCTTCAAGGTCACAGATGATTGCAACAACTCCAGCTCCCAGAGGGGCAGAGCAGAGTGTCTTTCCCAGAAGCACGAGCAAAGTCTCGTCGTATCTCGTTGCCGCTCGGAGAGTCGGGCACTGTGACCGGGGAGGCACGGTGCTGGTGGCTCTGGCTGATGGGCCCTCTCTTGCAGCCGGGCTGTGAAGGGCCGACCTACCCGAACCATGTGGGTAACAATGGGAGGGATATTTCCCGATGAAATTGGGAGCGCTACTTCCCAGCCGGGTGTGTGGATATTGACAAATAACAAGACACACCAACAATACAGGAGTGTCATAAAAGTCCCCACTTTTGCAGCTGAGAAAACTAAGATATGGGACATGAGTGGCCCCGAATGATAGGATAGGTGGTGCTTTGATTGCGAGTTGACCTGACTCCTAAGCCTGTGGCCTGATGCGGCCCTGGGCTGCCTCCCCACCTCACCCTGCAGTGGCCATCGGCTGTGTGAGCCAGTCCTTATGCATCAGCCTCGATCCTTTCCTCTCTACAAAGTTTATTGTTGTTAAGCTGTGAAATACACCATTAGGGAGAATTTAGGTTGGGAGTCATTTCCTTACCAGGTGTACCGCATAGACGGTCATTTGTGGATTTTATGAGTGTTTAAGTCATTTTATTTATATGAGAAAGCATTTAGTAAACATGCTTTGACAATGACAGTGGTAACAGTGGTACTTACTACTGCTGGCTGAGAGTGATCTTGCACCAGGCACGATAGTAAGCATGTCTGCATGTAATTCTTAAAACAGCTCTATAACGCAGAGGTCATAATATAATATTCCCATTATTATGCCAGTTAAACTGTTATGTAGTTAAAGAAACAAAGGTACAGAGAGGTTAAGTAACTTGCTCAAAGTCGCACAGCTAGAAAGTGGCAGAGCAGGGATTCAAACCCGGTCTGTCTGACTCCACACTGTAACAGTGTTTCTCACCCCGGTGGGCTTGCAACTTCATTGGCATTATTGCTCAGTATCAGGCTAAGCAAAGTGGGGGGGAAAGATTTACAGAAAGATAAAAATCAGTCTTCGTGCTGCAGCTTGTGCTGGGAGAGACATCAAGGGATGGCAGGTAGATTCAGATTCACAAATACGGGAGAATGCTCGCTCAGGGCCCTCCACCTGGGGCCTGGATCCTTTTTGTAGAATAGCAGAATCTTTTGGGGATGTATTCCAGCCCACCATGATTTCCTGCCCCCAGCTAAGGGCCCTGGTGGCCATTTAATGCTTGCTCAGTCCGTACTCATTGGCCATCCCATCTAGACCAAAGTGGTTACCTTACCACAGCGTTGCCAGTCAGAATTCCTTCCCTGAAAATTTGGAATTGAGAGGAAATAAAAGGCATCCACGAACACACTCACTCACATGCATGTTGACTCGTTCTCAACTTTAGTGGAAGAACCAATGACGTGTTGCCCCGAGTTCTGCGGGGTGGTCCACTCGCTATGTGGTAGAAGCACCCGGGGCCTGTTCCCAGGTGGAGGGAGAGGAGTTAAGCCAGCCTGCAGAGAGAGACAGACAGACAGAGATAGGACATGGGGAAAGAAAGCTCCCTTAGGGCCGTTTTTCCTGTTCTACACCTTCCACAGGCCCAGATGCATTCCAGTCTTAAGGTTCCTTGAGACTTCCTTTGCCCTTTATAATATATTCTGCCTAAGAAATGGCGGTCAGGTTTCTCTAGCTTCCAAGCACATCTCTCTAACTTACCCACCCGAATTGGCCTTAAACACCCAACTTCTCTGCCCAGAGCCGGGCCAAGTCCCTGGGGCAGAGGACTGTTCAGGGGGCATTCCCAGCAGACCTTCCCTCTGACCTTCAGACGCAGCTGGAACTGTGGTTCCAGACAGCAGCCCACAGGCGCCCTTCCCATGGGGGCCAGGTGAACAAACATGGCATTCTTACCCCCCAAGGTCAGTGAAACCTAGCACAGTGATTTCCCCTGTCAGCAACCCAATTGATCATTTTCTCAGGCCGCCTGAGTAACGCTGGCTGATTCGAGGCTCAGATGTTTGCCATGGAAGCCTGTCTCTTCTCCTGGATGCCCTGGGGCCTTGTTAAATAGCTCAGGGAGTCAATGTCCAGCCTCAGAAATGGCCCCTCTCGCAATCTGGGCAGGGGGGCCGGGCCCTATTCAAATCCCCGGTGTTGCTACCGGAGTCTCACTGTCTCTCTTTAGCGTTGATAGTTAAAAATTCATGGTTATTTTCAAAGGAGAAAAAATGCTTAAACTGCTTTCCTCTTCACAAACATTCCCCTTTTTGATTCAAAATCAAAGTTTTGTCTAGACAGGCGAGGGCTTTTTGCTGACATATCTTGCCAGCTCAGAAACCTTGAGGTTTTCCAAATGCAACACCCCCACCCCTTCCCGGCGGCCAGTCTCCAGCTCCATGTTTCTTTCAAACACATCCTCTGAGCAGCTCAGAGAAGAGCTAATTGGGTGGAGAAGCCAAAGATGGCCATTGGCAGATTCTCCCTCTGGCTCTGCCATCTTCCTTAACAAGTTCCCTGCTCTGGCAGCTATGTTAACTCTCTGGCACAGTCTAGCTTGATTTCATGTTTGAGCAGCTATAAAATTCCCCCAACTGCTCTCGTTATGTCTCCTCCTCCTCCCCTACTTCCATCTGGTCTTCTAATCCAAGTAATATGTATCCACTGTAGAAAAAATTAGAAATTGGACAAACACTAAAGAAAATAATTACCCCTTCCTGTGATCTTATTTTTCTGCAGTGTTTCTTGAAATATATGCCCACGTATATTCTTGTATTTGCCTATATCAGTATCTCATAATTTATCCCAAGGTTTTGCATCTTCAGCCATAAAAAATTTATCGTCCAATACTTTCTGTGGGTGAGGGAGTTGAGAGCAGCTTACTCGTGCAGTTGTGGCTCAGAACCTCTCGTGAAGTTGGCATCCAACGTTGGCTGGGGCTGTGTTCTCATCTGATGGCTTGACTGGGGCCGTGGGATCTGTTACCAAGGTGGTGCACTCCCATGGCTGGCCAGTCAGTGCTGGCTGTGGGCAGGAGACCTCGGTTTTTCACTGGGCGGAACTTCCTTTCCATAGGCTGCCTGAGTGTCCTCTCAATATGGCAGCTGGCTTCTCCCAAAGTGAGTGATCCAGGAAGCAGCCATGCGGAAGGGGCAGCAACGTTGTCAACTTTGTTTCAAAGCCATACTCCATCACTTCTGCCATATTCTACTGGTCACACAGAGCAGCCCTGATGCAGTGTGGGGGAAAACCACCCAATGGTGAGGAGGCAAGGGTCATTAAAGACCATATTGATGGTTGGCTACCATTATATAAATATATGACATCATGTAATATCCATATATCCTTTTTTTTTTTTTTTAACAAAAAGAAAGTGGCACTGTGGTAAATATACTAACTTACCAGCCATGTGAGTGAGTCACATGTTTTTCTCACTATCCCTTTTAGATTCTTGGATTTTCTATCCCTTAGATAACCAATTTCCTGTAATGAAGCCCCTCAGGTTCAAAATACCCAGAGTGGTTTCTGGTCCTCTGCTCGGGCCATGACAGACACTGAGGAATGACTCTGTGCTGCGCCTGTAGAAACACGGGGCCTACAGCAACAAATGAGCAGGATCTGGGTCTGTCCCATGTGGGTCATTGCTCCAGAAAGGGGTGTTACAGTGTCTCGGGAGCACTCACACGCTCGGGCGGGGGGGGGGGGGGAGCGGGGGTAGGGAAAGGCCTCCGTGAGCAAGTCGCATTTTTAGGCTGAGACCTGAAGCGTAGGCAGGAGTTAGGCCTGGGGGAAGCTCCCGGCACTCCCAGGCTGGGGGAAGGGGCTGCCCCTTTTGCCGGCTGCCATTAGGGGCATCGGCCAGCCTGGCAGGGCTGGGCCACTTGCTGTCCTCTCTGTTTCCTGGCACTTGTGCTCATTTTGCTCCCAGCAATCAATCACCAGTTGCACTCAATCCACAGACATTCTGAGCACCAGCTGGCTTTGCAGCTAAAGTGGCTGTGACTCCAGGAGAGGAATATCATAACCACGCTGGGTTCTTGGCTCCTTTGCGAAAATGCCTAGAGAACATGGGGAGACCGGCCAGAGAATGTCCACCTATCCATCTTCTGTTTCCTCACACGAGTCCCGACCGCCTGCCCAGAGTCCAGCATTCTGCTGAGCACGGGAGTGGGAGGCAGCCGCACGACCGAGTAAAACACTCTCTCTTTTCTTGAAGAACCCGTCGTCTGGTGGGGGAGGGAGCAACCAGAGAAAATAATTACAATGGATATTGCAACGCACAGCGGGAAGGAAGAGGAGGAAGTGAGGGACTGCCTAAAGCCATCAAAAAAGGTTTCTCAGAGGAAGTGACATGGACCAGAGTATTGGGGGATGAGAAGGGATTTTCCAGGTGGAGGAGGATGAAGTATTCCAGGCAATGAAAATGGAATATAAAAAGGTGGAGCTGAGGGGGAAAAAAGCAAACATATTAAGCATGTTACAGAGGCTTTCGGGCTTAAGCGTAGGGTGCTCAAAGTTTAGGGCGCCTGGCTGGGAGCACACGAGAAGAAGGTGGGAGGGCAGGAAAGGGCCAGGTGGTGAATGGCCTTAATTAGCAGGCTAAAGAGTTTGGGTTGAAATACTGTGGGATATTAGAAGAGGGGGCTGCTGCATCCAGATCGGCGTTTTAGCAAGACCAGTGTAGCCGTTCCGCACAGGAAGGCTTCATTTATTTATTCCACAAGTATGTGCAGAGTCCCGACTGTTCGTCAGGCATTCTACGCAGAGCTGGGGGTAGCTGTGAGCAGGCCAAACAAGCGCTCTGTTCTTTTTGAGCTTTTATTCTAGGGTAGGAGAAAGATCATAAATGAGGGGGGGCGAAATATATATATATATACATATGTATGTATATTTTTATATATGCTAAGTGCTATGAAGGAACAGTGACTTCTGGGTATTATTCAAATAGTCAGAGCTGGCCTAGGGTTATGTGGGGACAGGACAGGTGTTTCAGGAACAATGGCCTTTAAGATGAAGTTCTCGTCCCTGGAAGGAGATGGGATTAAATGGGGGCAGCCAGGAATTAATGAAAGCTGAGGTGAGTTATGCAGGAGACGGGCAAGGTCAGAGGCAGGCAGGAGGAAGGTGATGCACCCAGGGTCGGACACACCCAGTTCAGGCCAGCTGTGGCAGGGACACACTGTGTGTTCATTTAGTGCTAATTTATTTTTCTCCTGACCACACAGCTAGACTACATTTCCCAACTTCCCTTGCCATTAGGTGGGATCATGTGACTGAATTCTGTCCAGTGAGAGAGGGGCAAGAGAGCGACATGGGTCCCTTCTAGGCCTGGACTCTAAAAACTCCCATACATTTTTTTATGCTTGCTTTTGCTCACCTGCCAGCCAGATGCACAAGATCCATCAGATGATTCTGAAGCCCTAAAACATGTTTTCTCAGCTAGTGATACTGTGAACCAGATAATTCTTGTTGTGGGGGGCTGTCCTGTGTATTGAAGGATATTAAATAGCATCCCAGGCCTCCTGGCATCTAGGTGCCCTTTGTCCCTGACTCCAGTTTTGACAACCAAAAATGTCTCCAGACACTACCAAATGGCTATCCCCTTTTGAGGAATTCTGCCCTGCAAGATACAACGGAAGCTTCCTGGGTCCCTGGGCGACTGTGTGGAGAAGAGCTCACTTTGCTGACCCTCATTGGATTTTGACATGAATGAGAAAGAAATAAGCCTACACGATGTTAAGCCATAGAGATTTGGGGCTGGTTTTTTCGTCGGAGCTTAACCTGCCCTCGCACACCGTTTGCATTTGGAGCTGCTCCGGATCTGGGCTAGAGCGACGGACTTTAGAAATTCCATCAGTCCGAGTTGTGAGAGCTTGAAATGACCAAGAAAGTGCCAGGAGAAAGGGCGTGAACTCTTGAATGCTCAGGAATGGGAAATTTTACAGCGTGGACAGAGGGGGAGGGGAGATCCCAGACAGAGGCTGCTGGCGGGAGGTCGGAGAACGCCCAGGAGGGTCTGGTTCCCTGGGTGCCAGCGCAGGAAAGATTGGGAGCCCGGCGGAAGGCTGGCATCGAAAATGTGTTCGAGCTGCTGGCTATCAGATTAAATCTAGAG
This sequence comes from Mormoops blainvillei, assembly GCA_004026545.1. Classification (NCBI taxonomy): domain Eukaryota; kingdom Metazoa; phylum Chordata; class Mammalia; order Chiroptera; family Mormoopidae; genus Mormoops; species Mormoops blainvillei. The sequence continues at coordinate 789 of PVJD01006074.1, read as the reverse complement.
ATTAAGAATCAGGGCAAATAAATAACAATCACCGTGGAACAAAGATATCAAAGGTCAGGCAGCTGGTTCCAGCCCGGGAGCAGTCCCTGGTCCTGGAGGCAAGTCACTGCGCTTTCTAGGCCTTGCATCTTTCTCCGTTAAAGAATGTCCCTTTCAGCTCTGCAGGATAAATGAAGCCACATCTATATAAGGCTTTAATCTGGCTTCCATCCCCTTCCAGCCCAACTCTGGCCCCCAAAGAAAGGTGTTGTATAAATAAAAAATACTGTCATTACAATGTGCTCGACAAGTGTTTGATAAAGATCAGAGGAAGGCTGGGACCCTTAATGGCCACTACAGTGGGGGGAGGCCTGATTCCATCTTTGTGTTTCAAGAAAAGTTTGTAAAGGAAGCCATGTGGCACAGACTCACTGGGATGGTTTTAAAAATGAAGGAAATACCCCATTTCCTGATTGTAAGAAAATATGGGTGGAACAAGCCTTAAATGAGCTGGTCGTGGCTCTGACTTTGATGTCAGATGAATGACAATTATCTCCAAGGCAGGAACACAATGTAATGAACTCACCCCACTTTTCCATGAAAAACAAAATCACCAAGGGAGCCTCGACTTGGAAAACAAAGGCGCTCTGATTCGTAAGATCGCGAGATGGAAGACTTGGGGCTGGGGGTGGGGCGTCCTTCCGCTGTGGTTAAAGGCAACTGAAGACAGAAGGGCTGCTGGGCCCGAAGGGCGGGTTCGCGCTGGGGTTTGCAGCCACAACTGTGTTGCTGCTGTTGAAGTTAGCAAGC
>PVJD01006073.1:0-104191 GCA_004026545.1 Mormoops blainvillei | reverse complement strand
CTTTGCCCTCTGTTTTCTGTCCCTGAAGCTGAAGATGTAATCAGCATCACTTTCCCCACAGCAAAACCTTTTTACCACAAAATGACGTGTACATTCTAGAAGTATAAATACAAATGTCAGCTATACATTTATTAATTACAAAAGAGTAGTTACAAGTATGACCAGATCAAGAAATAGTCTCCTGGGGTGTTTATAACAAATTAATACAAACTGGGTGGTTTAAAACAGCAGACATTTATTTCCTCGCCACTCAGGAGACCCGAAGACTGAAATCGAAGTTTGGGCAGGGTTGGCTCTTCCGGAGGCTTTTAGGGAGAAAGTGTCCCATGCCTGTGAGGTTTTCCGTGCCATGTTAGTTCAAAGCAGAGCTCCATCACCCAGGACATTTCCTGTCCCCTTCCTGTGTGAGGTGGGCACCAGGAATGAGGCAACACCGATGGTGTTACACATGTCCGTGTGAAAGGGAATAACTGAGAGTTAATGGAAGAGTGCAGGTCATTTCCAGGGCGCCAGCACATGAAGACTGGCTTCTGGTTTGCCTGTTTCTCCATGTCAAACACCTGTTTATTCTTAAAGAGATGACAACCCCTGTATTTCTTACTCTTTCTTGCATTTGTTTGCACTTAGCACTTACTCCCAGCATTTTTAGGTGGATTTTATGTACATATTTCTTGTCTCCTGAAATAAATTTTAAGCCCCTGGAGTGCAGGTGGCTGTGCTGTGGTGAATGGGGTGTCTGCCTCGTGCAGGGTTCAACTAGATGCTAATCAACTGAGGAGGAAGATGTTCCACGAGCCTTCGGGCACAACAGGAAATCTAGTCTGAATTGAAGCCAGGCCAGCCCCAGCGCTGGCACATTTCTTGATTCTGTTTCTTCACTTTTTTTCAAAGACTATAAGTAGTAACTTTTTTGAGGGGTCTGGTGCAAGAATTAGGGTTTTTTGTTAGCTTTGGATATTGTCTCTTGCCAATCGTTGAGTACCCAGAAACAGAGAATTTGATGAGATTTAAGAATTGAACCAAGTGCTCGAGTGTATGGCCGAGAGCCACTCAACAGAGGCCTGAGGGTGGAAGATGTGACGGTGTGCATACCCATGAGGGCCACCGCCCTGAGCAATGTCAGCGACCCTTTCATAACCTGACTCTTTCTTCCAGTGTTAGAGGTGAGATACTACCATCCAAGGTGACGGACACCTTGGCTACTCTCTTGTACCTGCCTGCCACCTGACTGTTCCTGCCTGTCACCAGACTGTTCTTGCAGACTGTGCTTGGGATCTTAACTCCTTCTCCTTGACTCCCTTCCCTCACCTCTATGTGAACGTCCTGTCCTCTGAGCTCCCGGAGCTCTGCATTTACCTCTGCCAGAGCACCTGTGATGTTCTACTGCAGTGGAGTCAACAGTGGTCATACAGCTTTGCTCACTATGTACAAGACAATTTTTTAAATTGTTTTTACCTGACTTTTCTACTGGCCTGCAGTTTCCTCATGAGTGAGTACTACATTTTTCATCTCTGTGCACAAGTCTGACACATGGCAGCAATTTGCTAAGTGCTTATTGATGAATGTATACAATAAATTTATTTCTTGAGCTCACCATAAAAATATATTTCTGAGACTAAGAAATAGCCTGGAAATATCTCAGTATTTGATGTGCTGGATGAAGGGATCTCTGGCATTTATCAGATTCCAGAAGCAAGCTGGGCATATTGCTTTCTTGTTTCCCCTCTTTGAAGTAAATTCACATTGGATTAGAGCAAATCAATCAGAATTATTTAATTTGTTAACCTTTGAACAGTGTGAATAATACAGACTTTCAGAAATGTGAAAATTACTAGCTGGCCATATATTAAATGGTGAACTATCCAATGGCTACAGAAACTTTTATATGTTAATAGCTTTAATTCTTCCTAAAACAATTTAACATTCCTCTTCTTTTTCCTGCTGTTTCCCCTCTTCTCTTTCCCTCTCTCTCTCTGTCCCAGTTTGTCTCTTAGTCTCTCTCTCTCTCTCTGTAATTGCAGCAGATACAAATCTTATTTTGCCCCCCTTCCCCAGGTTTGTTCACAGGACGACATACCTTTATGGTCTTCAATCACTACATCATCCTTCGGAGTCTATTCATCCAGCCATTCTCTCTCAGTTTACTGGAATGATGGGTAATTGAGTGAGGGCATGGGGATAAAGCACACACATAAACACACATACACAGTTTCTACACTTACAGTGCAGCAGCTGAATAGACAATTATAATTAGTGTCAAGCCCCATAATAGAGATATGTACAAAATGCTACAGGAATACAGAGAAAAAGGGAGTACCTTTCATATAGGGGACTTGGTAAATATGCTGAGCTGGGTCTTACTGGGAAAGTAAACATTTCATTGGTGAGGGACACTGGCTCCCACATTTCGGGCACAGGGACAGCGTGCCCAGGGCCCAGGTCTCCGGAAGAGCACGGCATGTTTGTGGAATGGCAAGTGGTGGAGGTGACGATTAGTGAGTCAGGCTGGGGGCCATATTGGATGAGTTTCATATAATAGGCCACGGACTTCAGACTTATCCTGTAGACAGTGAAGAACACATGACTAATTTTTATCAGAGTTATGACATTTTAGAAAAATCTTTCTGGTCTACCATTTTCTCCTGCTCTCTATGTGCATTAGAATAGTGGCTCTTAATCATTAGAATGGACTGTGTGCTTTCGGGGGCTATTCTCACAAGCTCCTTCTTCCATTACAAGAAAGAACAACTGCTCTATTAAATGCTGTCTGCTGAACTGAGAGCATGTGACGCAAAAGGGAACTTGCCGTTATGCTGCCGGAAAATACCACTCAAACCCAGAAACAGAAATAAAGACCCAAGTTTCATATGTTCTTATGTAAACCACTGGAATTGTTGTGACACTGTTGGTTTTGTTTTGAACTTCAAGGAGGTTTTATTCACACAAGCAATGCAAATGTATCTTTCAGCCTGTTTTCTAAGCAACTTCTAAACATAGATATCTCTTTACAAAAAAACTTTAAATATTTTTTCTTTGAAGAGAAGTTTTTAATATACTGCTTAATAATTCTCATTCCAGAGTATGCCAAACCCTTGAAAGGATTTGCGACTTTGGGTCTTATAAACACGAATGCATTTCCTGTCCTTGGACCTGAGGCCAAGCATCTCACTTGGGTGAGTGACTCCAGAATTACATATTCCCTGCTGCTCTGCAGAAATACCTTCTGACATGGTCAGGTTTAAATTTTGGTTTGGACCAGCGAAAGAACCCATTCTGTGGCTACGCGCAGGAAAATATGCCCTAGTTCCAGGTCCCCTTTCCCTTCATTTTGTGGGGAGATAGAGAGGACATGGAGACTGGCTCTGCAGACCTATTTCCTCAGCCACTTCTACCACCTGATGGCTCCCTCGGCCCTGGGAATTCACTTTCTCTCTTGCACTGAGCTTGGGCTTCGCCCTTGGTCGAAGTGGTGACCCAGTGAGGGCAGTTAAGTTTGGGCCTCCTGAAACTGATAACACAGGAATGATATCATGGAACTGGATTCCTAACCTGTAAATCCTATCGGTTCTTTCACCTGGCCATTTGTAACCATGAATAATTTGAGTTTTCAGTTTCTGAGTTTATCCCCATATCTGCTTTGTATTAATATCCTAGAGGTTCAGGGTTGGAAGGGATGGACTTTGGAGCCTTGGAGTTAAATGTAAAGTGGAACTTCCCCTGTCTGCTAGGAATTAACTTGCTACTAGCTGGTCAAACAACTTAATGTGTTCACATTCCAATGGTAATGCTGAAATTTATCACAAGGAGAAAAGGATGAATATTGCTAAACCCACTAAGCCTCCCGAAAGAAGCTTCAGTATTCTTGCCAGTCAGTTGCTTTTAAATTTAGTGTTTTGTGTATCTAGGAGCCTTTTCAACTGAAGTTTTATCTTCCATAAATGTACTTACTGGACAGAAGTAAATAAGTATCCACAGGCGAATCTGGGGTTGAAGCAGCTGCATTAGGAAGGCTGATACAGGCGTTCTTGGGGCTGGTCCCATTATCTTGGTAGCTATAGTCTGGAATAAAGGTTGGAAAGCTTTTTTTTTGTAAATGACCAGATTGAAAATATATTAGATTTTATGGGCCCTGTAATGCCTGTTCGACTGCTTAATTCTTCCATAGACAGTAGATCAACAAATGAACAAGTTCTAATAAATCTTTTTTATTTGCAAAGCCACGTGGTGAGTTGAATTTGACCTGTGACCAGAGCATAACTTTTTCCTTAGAAGCCCATAAAAAGTTCTGCTTAGAAAGAAGAAAAAGCTATGACCAGTGCTCAAGTTTTCTTCCTTTGAGATTTTATTAACCGCAAGGTCTTTCTTATCTCTGGGACTTACAAAAGAACTCTGGTTGCTACTAGCAACTACAGCATTCAGCCCCTTCCACCTTATCCCGGCCAAAGGGGACTGCTGGCAGGTGAGGGAGGAAGGGTGAGAAAGTAATGGAGTGCATATGCAAAGGCAGGAAAAGTGATAATAATATGATACCCTCTGGATAGTATTGATTTAATGTTGTGGCCCATTTTTTATTGCTGAAATATTATTCTGTAATATCTTGCATTTATTGATATGTGGGTGTGCAGATGCACAGGTATGCACATGCGTGTGTTACAACTTACAAATTCTAATTTAAAATCTGAGGTGCGCTTGAGGTCCAATGTCTGAATAAAATACTTTCACAACTTATTTTCTTATTTTACTAGGAACTTAGATGTTTCATTCTTCTAACCAGAAAGAACTCCTTTGTGATCTGTCTGGTATTTCACCCTCTTCCATGCATGATGTGCTTAAGGAAGCTTTGTTTAAGAAACCAAGAAGAGACAATATACGGTAGAGGCTGCTTGAACTATAGGCACCCACCAATCGACCTAGAGCAAAATGTTGGATTAGTGATTACTTAGTCCTTTTTCATCAAAAAAGTCAAAATAGAATTATACATTTTATATCATCTTTGACTAATTTTCTGCTCTAGGGTTAGCCTGTTGCAGAGAAATTACCATATATCATGTTCATGTGGGGATAAAATATAGATAAAGAGAGGAATTCAATGGCAATGATACTTGGGAAATAGTTATTTTGACACACTTTACTACTCAGTTTCCAAAAAAGGTGGGATTTTTTTCTCCTGTAGAAGATTTACCCAGTCTTTTCCCAACTATTTTAAAACATTCATTCAGGAGTGATATTTTTACTGGTATGTCTCCTAGGGCAAGGTAAATACAGGAAAAAATAAACAAATGGGACTACAAACTTAAGAGCTTCTGCACAACTAAAGAAACAATCAATAAAATGAAAAAGGAACCCACTGCATGGGAGAACATATTCACCAATGATACAACTGATACAGAGTTAATATCCAAACTGTATAAAAAAACTATACAACTCGACAATAGGAAGACAAACTATTCAATTAAAACATGGGCAAAGGACCTGAAGAGACACTTTTCCAAAGAGGACATACAGATGGCCAATAGACATATGGGAAAATGCTCAACATCAGTATTTGTCAGAGAAATGCAAATTAAAACCACAATGAGGTATCACCTCACACCTGCCAGAAAGGCTACCATCAATAAATCAACAAACGGCAAGTGCTGATGAGGATGTGAAGAAAAGGGAACCCCAGTGCACTGCTGGTGGGAATGCAGACTGGTGTCACCATTGTGGGAAAGAGTATGGAGTTTTCTCAGAAAACTAAAAATAGAACTACCTTTTGATCCAGTGATCCTACTTTCGGAAATAGAACCTATATATCCTGAAACAGCAATTCAAAACAATATATGCACCTCTATGTTCATAGCAGTGCTTATTACAATAGCCAACATCTGGAAACAACCCAAGTGCTCATCAGTAAATAAAAAAGGCTGTGGCACATTTACACAATGGAATACTACACAGCTGTAAAAAAAAAAAGATGGCGCTCTTACCCTTTGATACAGCAGGGACAGACCTGGAGACAATTATGCTGAGTGAAAGAATCCAGTCAGAGAAAGACAAATACCATATGATCTCACTTATATGTGGGATCTAATGAACCAAATAAATGAACAAACAAAATTGAACCAGAGGCATGGATACATGGAACAGACTGACAAATGTCAGAGGGGTGGGGGGCACTTAATAAAAGATGGTGAAAGGATTAGCTAAAAACCACCTATGTGTAGTCCATGAAGACAGACAATGGTGTGATGAAGGCCAGTGGAGGGTGGGGCTGGGACTGGGTGGAGGGTTGCAAGGGATGGGAGAATGAGGGACATCTGTAATAGTGTCAGCAGTAAAAAAATTTAAAAATAGATTAATTTACAGAGAACTTCCACCTTTACAGTATTGAATCTTCCTTGAGAACAAAGTATGGCTCTCCCTTATTTAAGAAGACCACTTTTTCTTGATAGAGAAATATGCATATTTGGAATACTAACTTAACCTTGCATTCACCTTGTTTTCCCTTCATCAGTGCCCTCATTTAGGGGAAAAATGTTGTAATTCACAGATATTTAGCAAAGAAAAATAATTTTAAAACCCCAACTTCTAAACCTTCCATAATTAGATGTGAATTATAAGAATACTGGACCTTCCTTGTGCTTAAAAGCGTTGTATGCTTTTTCTACTCATAAATGGGCTCAAGGTTTCCAGCCAAAGCATCTGCTTCCATTAAGCATGTGTCTTGTTGGGCAGCTTGTACTTACTCTGCCACCCTTTGGGAAAGCTCTTTTGAGGGCCTGCCCATGTAGGAGACCACAGGTCTTCCCTAGTCCATCCAGGGAATCAGGAACCACCAGGAGCTTCTGTAGATTTCACCCTTCAAATGTCAAATCTTTGATTGATTCAATCACCTCTCTCTGTGCTCAGGAGTTGAAGCCATTACAAATGCATGCTCTCTAACTTCAGCTGGATCTTCAAAAATAGACAATTTATATATTCCTCTTCAATTTCCTTTCCTAGGGAGAACAGGACTGAAACTAAGAGTGAGGGACTATTGTAAACGTCCATCACTCTTTTTGAGTTATCTTTCTCAGAAGATAATCTTGTCCCCACTGCACACAGTGATGCCATCATATATGTATTCGTTAAATTTCCTCTCCTCCTAAAAAAATGTTTTTTCCTTTTCCTGACTCCTGTCTTGGTGAAAGTATTCTTTTTCTTATCTAAAATGAATCCTTTTTCCTGTGTACTGATCCCATTCTCTTAAGCTACTTTCAGAATATTGCTCTGCCAACAATCCCTCTTTCTCACTTGTTCTCATCTTATCTTCTCTAGGTTCCCTTTTCTCCCCATAAATGAAGGTAAGGTGTTTTATAAGTTAAAAACAAACAAACAAAAGAACTCTTCCTACCTACATTCTATGACTAGCTGGTTTTAGATACCATCACAGAAATACTTCCAGCCATTAACAATATTTCGCTACCTCCATTCACTCCTCGGCTCATCTTAATATAACTGGGGATACATTAGGCCACTACACTTTCTTTTACCAATGTCAGCAATAATCTATTGCCAAAGACACTGAGCATGTTTCAGCTCATGACTTGACTTGACTTTGACATGGCATTTGACAAGGCTGATGACTGTCTTCTTGAAGTCTTCCTCTTTGGTTTGACTTTTTCTCCTTGCTTCTATCTACTCATGATTTCAAACCTACTTTTCTGATCAACTGTTTCCTTCTTGGAACAAAATTACTAATTTTTGGAATATTCCAAAAATTTATATACAACTGTAAATGTTAACTCGATGGAAAATACTGAATTTTAATCTTTTTACTAATCTTGGTGAACAATCACTAATTGTCTTTTTCATCCCTGTGCAACAAATCCAATTACCCAGATGGAAACCTCCATCTGAATGTGTCACAAGCATCTCAAATTCAGTATGCTCAAAACTGAACTCATTATATTTTCCAGCCAGCCTGCTTGTCCTAATGTATGCCTTCTCTTGAATCATGACACCATCCTTCTAATCAAGTCAGAAACCTGGGACTTTCCCTCAACCACTCTTTTACTCTTCCCTCGGTGTTAACTTGCTCATCAAATCCTTCTGCATATGCCCCTTAAATGTCTATCAATTTTTTTCCTCCTCTCGATTCTAATTGCCTTTTCCTTTGTTCAGGCCCTCATCATTTCACCTTAACTGGATGCCCTCCCTGTAAGTTCCACTTCCCTCCAGCACATCCTCAACAGTCCTGTGACAGCCAGCCTCCTGAAAGGTAGATCTGCTCACACTCGTCGCCTTGGAAGGTTTTCATGGTCAATGTGCTCTGACTCTTGCACCTCTCAGGCTCAACATTTGCAAACTCCCCAGAGCAGCCCAGCTTTGGCCACAACTATATTTCTCTGAATATGCTGGGATAGTTCTATACTTTGGCATATGCTGTTTCTATAACCTAAAATGCCTTTCTCCCTTGACTTTATGACATACTTTGTACATCCTTAAAGATTTAAATGAAGGACTTTCTATGAGACGATTTTCTCTCGGGTAGTATTGTAATCATTCCCTTCCATGTGACTCCATGTCAAGTCTGCATGTATGCCCTCTGTATGGAACCTGCCCACTCGTGTTGCTTGCAGGTCTTTCTTCCCTACAAGGTTACATGTTCACTGAAGGCAGGGAATGTGAACTTATCACAGTGTCTGGCACACACATGGTGTTTGATAATAGTTTGTTGAATGGTTGGAATTAATTGTCATACCACAGGTCTTTCATGGTGTAAATCAAATACTTCCTGTACATGACCAATCAGAGTATAATAATAATTAGAGTGTGAAGGACCATGTTTCTGTCTGCTGTGAGAGCTGGGTAGGGTGTCATTCTGAGAAAATCAAGTTTTTTTCTACAAACTAGAAGCCCTGTATGATCAAACTCTTTCCTCTCTTGGGTATAAAGTGATCAGAATCCATCCATTATTATGGATGGGCCCTTGTGGCTGGAGGTGGGCAGTGTCAAGTTTGGCTGATGAGCACTGGGCTCTCTCTGCCCAGAACCTTAAGCAGCCTCCAGAGAGAAGGTGGATTCCTGGGCAATGGAGACAGAACAGGGTCCTCTCCAACCTCTCAAATCCTTGTCTTGCAGCAAAAGGCATGACACCTTCTCTAGACCTGGGCCTGTGTGTGCCCTCTACCCTAGTGGTTGCCTAGAACACCCGCTCTCAGCCTCCGGGACCTCAGGCCCGGGGGGAGGGGGGGCGTTGGGGGAGAAGGGGCCTGGACAGTGGTTGTAATCCTGGTTCTGGATCACTTGACAGCAAACTCTAACCCATCAGCAGAGTTTAGGGGTCCACCTGAAACATCCCCCTGTTGCTCTTTGGAAATGGTGGGGTACTTCCCTACCGCGGGTCTTTTCCTGCCGTTGCGCAATTTTCACCTGCTTTCACCAGGTCATTGGACGAGATTGGAAGCAAGGAGTTGTGGGCATCATGACCCGGATCTAGTCTTTGCCTCCTGGAGTTCTGGCTTTCTCCCGCGGATCCCCCTTAGGTGTGGCCTCCCTTTAGCGACCTGCACCCGTCGCCTTGCAGGAACGCAGCTGACTGCTACCCGAAGTCACTGAGCACCCGTGGACCCAAATGGAAGGGCAGCGCAGGCAAGCAACTAGCCCCGGGGCCCTTCTGCGAAGAGAAGGTCTCTGCAAAGGTCTTCTTGTCTTCGTGTTCTCAGACAGGCCTTTGAGGGCCATTTAAATATTCAAAAATGTTCAGGAGGAAAAAAAATATTTACAAAATAAAGTAACAGAAGCTCCCCTCTTTCATTCTCTTGATCTGCGTTGTCCGGCATGGTAACCACTAGCAATAGCCACGTGTGGCTCCTGAACATTTGAAATCTGGCGTGTCCGAATTGAGACGTGTTGTCAGATACACATGGTATTTTGAAGGCTTAATATAAAAAATAAGCTATTTTTTGTATTGATTACATGTTGAAATGATAATTTTTTTATATACTGGGTGGGTTAAAATGTATTATTAAAAATACTAATTTGGTAATTTTGAAAATAATGTTTAACTATAAGATTAATTTTTATTATTAAAGAGAGGTAAAATACATTTAACACTTCTTTGATCTATGTTTCATCCTTGTGCACAGTTTCAACACTTTATTAATTTATTTCCCTTGGTTTTCTGCTTATGACAATTTGAGGCAATTTCATTTCTAGAGTCCTTTGCAAAAAGAACCTTAGTAATACACTTTTGTTCTCACAGACATTTTACAAAACTTTTTTGTTGACATTTTCTATTTTACAACCTTTTCCTAAAAAATAATTTTCCCTATTTTTTCCTCTTTTATTTTTACTTTTAATCACAAAAATTAAGGAGGTTCCCTGTACTATACCTGACACCATCATCTAATAAGTTTAAAAAACTAGGTCCACAAGCAGTGTAATCACTTGATTCACTTCAAACATAACCTTGTTACTCAGGGTTATTTTGCTATAAAATGTCAGACAACTTTTGGTTGGACAACATGTCTTTCATGATATCCTTCAGCAGAAGCTCAGTAGACAGCACTCAAAAAAATTGTCATATAACAAAGAGAAAAATATGCCCTACAGATGAGCTTAGAAATTTTTTTATTTTATGTTAGATCTCTGTGAGCTCAAATTCATAAAACAAAAGACATCATCATCTTTGTCTGATTCAGTCATTCAGCAAATGTTTGCTGAACACCTGCTATGTCTCAGGGCTTTTTCCCATGTTCTAGAGTGTGGAAACAAATAAACATAATTAGTATCTTAGGTGAACAAAAGTAAATTAATGAGAGAGAATCGAGAATGACCAAGTGCATTTTGTGCAGGATGTCCAGGGAAAGTTTCTCTAATGAGATGCGTTTGAGCAGGGACCTCATTTGAGCCAGAGTAGGAGAGAGAATACACCTGGGGGGGAGCATCTCAGGAAGCATTCCTGGAAGAGGTGGCAGCACGGGCTGAGCCCTGAGGCTTCTTCATGGCCATTTGTACTTCAAGGAGGTTTTATTCACACAAGCAATGCAAATGTATCTTTCAGCCTGTTTTCTAAGCAACTTCTAAACATAGATCTCTTTTTACAAAAAGACTTTAAATATTTTTTTCTTTGAAAAGAAAAGATGGCAGTGTGGCTAGGGTGCAGTGCTCACCACAGAGCAGTAGGAAATGAGACCAGAAAGGATGTGAGAGGTGATATCAGGCAGTATGTCAGCCATGGTAAGGTGTTTATTTACGTTTTACTGTGAGAAAAAGGAAAGTTATTGGAGGAAACTGAGCCAAAGAGTGACACACATTATGATATATATTTTAAAAAGTTACTTTACCTACTGATTGTATTAGATTTCTTACACTGCATTACAAATTACTACAGATTTTATGGCTTTAATCAATGCGTATTTATTATCTCACAGTTTCCATGGGTCCAGAGTCATGGAGGGACCATTTAGTTGGATTCTCTGCTCAACATCCCATGAGCCTCAAATCAAGATGCCTTTTGCAATGCAGGGTCCTGTTTCAAGCTTATGCAGGTCGTTGGGAGAATTCACTTCCTCATAGTATCAGGGTTGAGGTCCAGGTCCCCAAATCTTGTTTGTTTCTTGTTTGTTTTAGTCTTCCTAATCATTTTTTCTATTGTGGTAAAAAATGCATAACATAAATTTTACCATCTTCTAAGTCATTTGTTCAGTGCACAGTTCAGTGGTGTTAAGCATATGTGCATTTTTGTGAAATACCTTGAAAATGTTTTCACTTGCAGATCTGAAACTGTACCCATTGGACTACTTCCCCTTTCTCCCTCCTCCCATCTCCTGATAACCACCATTCTGCTTCCTGTCTCTGTGAGCCTGACGATTTTACATACTGAATATATGGGGAATCATACAGTATTTGTCCTTTTGTGACTGGCTTATGTTTGTTCTTACTACCTGTTAGCTTGGGGTCACTCTTAGTTCCTAGCCACATAGGCTATGGGAATTTTGAGTGTCATTTTGGAATCGTGCCTACTATGTGAGTGGAGAACAGAACTGTGGAAGGGGCAGAAGATAAAGCTGGAGACCAGATAGAAGGCACCGCATTTGTCTATTATTGCTTCTCAAAATTTAGTGTGTACACGAGTCTCCTGGGGATTGTGTTATAATTACATTCTGACTTAGTAAGGCTATGACCTGACTCTCCTAACAATCTCCTAGGTGATGACAGTGCTGCTTGTGGAACAGCAATCCTCGAGCTAATGATGGGAGTGGGTTGAGGGAGGGCGGTAATGGTGGAGATGAGAAATGATCTGATCAGGGGTGAGATTTGAAGGTAGACCCAAAGGGCTGGCTGAGGAGAAAAGAGAGGCATCAGGATGACTTCTAAGTTTAAGGGATGACACAGACTGTAGGAGGAGCTGGTTTCAGCACTGATATCAATTTTTCAGTTTGCATAAGCCAAATTAGAGTCCAAATAGAGATGATCATTAAATGCTATGGGAAATAGCAGGTTTATATATCATATGCATTGTTACTAGATACTTAAATTTTTATGCTTCTGTGAACCACAACTATGAGACTCTTTCTAAACATCTTGGAATTTATTTCACTGTGTTAAAAATTTAAGCAATACAAAGGCCTTATTTATTCATGATACATTTTCCCTCTCTGCTTCTCTTGCATCGATACTAATAAAACCAGCAGTGTTTTCCTGTCCTCATGCCAATGTTCTTTGCAGTGAAATTACCATAGTATTACTCAAACCATTAGAGTTGTGCCTGGAAGCTGACATGTGCATCACTGTGCACACTTAAAGCATGTGATGATCGAGCACTCTCCAGAAATAGATTTTTAAAAATAAAATTTTCAGCACCTGTTGATTTGGGTAGATACCTCACTAGGAGATGAATTATCTAATTTTCCCTGGCTATATAGGCAGTTTCATGAGATGACTGGTTATTATTTCTTTCCTGGTCTACAGTATGGAAGTTAGTTTTGACACATTTTGAGAACTTGTCCGGAAGTCCATCCTCACTGATTGTTTTATCTCAAGAAGTAGGTGGCATAGACTAGGATGGTACAGAGGGTGTGTTTATTTATAATTTTCCTCAACATCAACTATATAAAATTCTGGCCTTACCCAACTTGTTTTCTGAAAGAAGATCATTGGACAGGATATAAGCTGGAAATTGTGCTGTCACCTTGCTCTTTTCTGAGATGCTGCCAAAATGCTAGTTTAGCCAGGGAAAAGTTTAAGACTTGAACTCGCAACATTTAATATATTTTAATAGAATTTTAAATGAAGTATGGCTGTTCTTAGCACTGCTTGGGTGCTTGCTACGCAATGTCAGTGAAATGAAGCTATGAGAGAGGGTCAGGGTTTCGGGGAGGGGTGAGATGAAGGCAGCACAGGGCAGCGTTGGTTTACTGGGCTGTTCATTCTGTGCAACAGGTGAGCAGCCACATCACCATAAGCCAACATCTTTATACAAAGTCCTATTTCATTTTTCTTAATGTTAAACAATAAAACTAGGTTTGTTTTATGACCAAAAATAAATAAAAGCAGGAGAAAGGAGATATTTCAAGGGTTTTCTGGTAATTATGTTTTTGTAAATAACACTTGGAGCAGATAGAAATTAAACCACAGCATTTAGGAGGAATGAGAGAAGACCTGACGGGGGCTACCCCCATGGAGAGTGCCATGGCCGTCAGCAGTGTCCTCTGGGCCCCTGTCAACCTGGACCCCTGGGCCAGGACTGACTGCCTTATATGACAGGTAAGCTTCCTGTTGGTTCGGAAGAGTGTGATGGCTAAAGAAAGCCATTTTGGTCCCTGTACTTGAATTTTAAAAGTTTTAAATATTGCATGTTGTATTATTAATTAAATTCATAAAGATATATCATCCCAAATATTAACATTTATTTGTACTGGCATTGAAGTCTGTTACATAGTAGTAAGCATGTCCTCTCTGCTGTCTTTTCTCAGTGGATTGTTGTCAACATCTGATCTTTAGAGCCACTTTTTTTAGTTCACTGCTGGCTTTTCAAGTGCAGTGTGAAACCTTGGGCAGGTTTCTACTCTCTGTGACTCAATTTCCTTACCTGTAAAGTACAGATTATAATGCTGTCTCCTTCCTCAGACTGTGTGAGAATCGAATGTTTAATCCATGTAAATTGCTTAGCAGAACACATGGCACATTGTAGGTGATAAATAAATGTTGACCATTATTGTTATTGTGTTGTTGTTACTGTTGTTATTTTTATTTTTATTATTAAGGGAAGCTGATATCTCTATTGTCTGGCCAATATCTAGTATTCGGTCCCTAATGCCAACAGTAGGTTCTGCCTCATGGAAAAAAAACTGTTTAAGTCTGATTGAAAGACATGAAAATCTTGCATTATGCTCTCAAGAGAATCATTAATTTTCAGGTGACTCTTAAAATATACTCAGATAATATCTGATATGGAACTCAAAGTAGGAGAGTTTACGATTCTAAAGGTTGTCACTCAGGGTGCAGTGGCAATGGGTTTCGGCCTTTCTTGCCACAGCCTGGAACAGAGGCCCTGGAGCTTGACGAAAACGGGGTGACGCGTGGAGGAAAAGGAGGTGGGACAGAAGCAGCAGGCTGACAAGGAGCAGAAATGAACTGAAAGTGAGAAGGTGGGGAGCACTCCTGAAAGACTTTTCTTCTTTCTACTCTTCTGTTCCTTCCCCCTTCACTCAGTCCCTCACCATCATCGTACGCTTCAGGGGAGCAGGGCTTGTGGCGCCGACCATCCGAGGACCCCAAACAGGTCAGGTGGACTGGCTGGTTGTCTCCTGATATAAAAATCTCAATGCATTTAAGCTCTTCAGGTTAGTTTACATTTGTGGCAATCAGATACATTAAATATATTGTGCAGTTACAATTTCAGCTTCCAAAATGGCAACTTATATTTTTTAATTTATCAAATAAATAATTTACTTTATGTAACTTTAATTTAAAAAATTAGTTAAAATTTGTAATTCTGCTTTTTTAGAAATTTAGATGCAATTTTAGTGTGTGTTTTAGTGGAAATTAATCTCACTATTGACTACCATCTCAGTGAAGGAGCTTCAGAAATGGTGTTAAAAGCAAGCATATAACTTTTCACTGGCGGAAACATAGTATGGATTCTGATGGATCAGAACACAGTTTTGAAGGACAAAAATTTCCACTTCAGGTAAGTTACTAGTTCTGTGGTTACTACTTCATTTTATAAATCATTGAGATTTTTATTTAGCATATAATTTTATTAATTTATCAAATTTTAGAATTTATACAGTTATATTTTACTTACGTTGTTAATATCTGTTTTCCTCACTATGCTAAGCACAATGACACCCAAATTTGTTTTTTCACTGGATGGTAACCCAGAGTGCCACATTACAGATCAACAAATGTTAATGAGAAAATAAATGAATGAAATTTTTTCATATCCCAGTAGGAAAAGAAGGGGGAACTTTTGTTAATATACTAGAGCATCAAAGAAATACAAACTATGTTGATAAATTTTTTCAGCTTAATAATCTGCAAAATAAATATAATTATAATAAATAATGAGTGGGGTCGAAATAAAAACTTCCTTACATACCTGGAGAGAGTATAATTTGGTACACTTTTTGGGAAGCAGTTTGCTTGTTTTTATCAAGAACTTTAAATATTTCATTCTCAATATCCACCATTTTAATTTGTAGCAATTTAGTGTAAGGAATAATTAAAGACAGGCTAAAAAATGTGTAAAGATTTATTTATACTAATGAAAAGTTAAAACAAAAGGAAATGATTAAATATATTATGATGGAATATTATATATCTTGAAAATCTAATTTTTGAATGATTTACACAAAAAAGCTCATCCTAAGATATTAATGCCCTTAAAAACAAAATATAAAGTAGTATACATTGTGTTATTGTTTCAACTTTATAGAACATGAAAACTAATTAGTGCCCAAGAGTATACAATCTGAGTCAAATAGACTGGGTTTGAATACAGACTTCACCATTCGGTTATTAAAGATATGACATTGTAGAAATTATTTACTTTACCTAAGCTTCCAGTTTTCTTCTGTGAAATTGACATAGTAATAGTAGCACCTGCTTATGAAGTTATTATGATTAAATGAGACAACAAATTATTACTAGTGTAAAAATAATTGAGGTAAATCAAGAAAACATTACCAGAGGAGAGTTCCAAGATGGCTACAGAGCAGCTGGAAGCTATGTCCACTTGATCCTAGACCTGGATTGGATGTGCAGCTAAACTGCAGACTATTCACCTTGAAAAACTAGTTGAAGTGTAGCTGATTTGGACATTTATAAACAGGGGCACAGAAGAAGATGGGAAGGGACAAAGTCAGGGCAAACCCCCACAGGCTGGTGCTACAACTGGGAAGCTGGGGGATATTGTGGCAGAGGACCCCTTTTCTTTGGGGTCCCCAAACCAGAGCAACAAGAGACAGGAAGGAGAGCCTAGGTAGCATTGGGTGGTGGGAAGCAATGGGGCTTTGATCCACTTGGGAGACTCTGAGTACGACTCCCAGAGGAGGAGTGAACTCGTTTGTAACAGAACAACCAGTGGGGTCCTACCATTCACTTCCATAGGCCAAAAACTCTAGAAACAGTTTGGTGGAAAGGAAAAGGAACCCTTTATTTAAAGTATATACGGGTTGAATTAATGGCACATAACTCAAAGACATCCAAAGAAAATCACCCTGCCATTCTCTGCCAGCTCAGTTCAAGGTTGTGGCAGGAACTTCTCTCATCCAAAGGCAGCTATTTAAGAAATGTAGATGGCTTAGCTGGTTTCCAGTCACTGTCTGGATTCAGGAATCCTTTGGAGTCTGTGCTTCCAAGCATCCTACTCGCTCACACCATCCTCTTCCTCTGGCCGCTGCCCTCTAGTGCACTTCTGTGCCTGACTTGGCAGGACCCACCCAGGCCCCAGACTCGCTCCAGTCATCAGTGGCACCATGGCTTGCCATGTAGGGGCAGGCCACGTGGCTTCCTGGTCCAATACTGGCTGGCCCACTAAACCCCAGTCCTGCTCGTTGGTGTGGTGGGTCCAATGCCCTGGCCCAGCTGGAGTGGGTAGAGTGGCAGCGAGTGTGGAACCCTGCTGCAGGAGTGCTGAGTGGCAGGTGGGTAGCAGCTGCAGCACATCCTGTGGCTTCCCCAGTGTGCTAGCGTGAGTGGCGCAGGGTTTATCACTAGACCGGCTCCCAAGACCCGCACACACCCTCTTACTGGTTTAGTGACTGCTGAGCTCCAGAAAGACCCTGGAGCACGAGGGGAGGAGTACAGGGAAGGCTCCTGGACCACATGATCCTCAAGGCCTGGGGCGCCAAAACTCCAGCCCCCTGCATCCCTGAAAGAGGGGAGAACAAACATCATGTCATTCCCTCGTGCTTTTTAAAGGCTGCCCCCAGAACTCCCTACGCACTGGAAGTAGCAGTGTCACTGTCCTGCCTGTCAGGGCAAAGCACAGTGGCCCGGCAGTTTCACTGCAGATGCGGCTCAGCTCATGCGTGTGCCTTGGCACTTTACAACCCTTCTCCCATCTTCGTGGGGGAGGGTCCCTCCATTATACATTGTTGAAATACTAGCTTGGGAAGTTACCCTTCATCTGTGACAACGGGGGCGGGGTGCACTCTGCAGGTCAACGTGGAGGAAAGCCTTGCTCCGTACACCCAACAGTGAATTTAAAGGGCCATCCGTTCTCTGGAAGGACTTTGGGCAGAGACTCAGTCAGGGTCAGGGTGGTGAGGCTTGACGAAGAGGACTGCTCTCTGCTACACTGCACACATGGGTGGTGGCCCTCCCTCCACTTGCAGGGACACTGAGTCTGCCCGATCAAAGGGGTGTGGTGGTGCTCAGCTGGAAATTTGACCCACTCTGCTTGGTTAGACAGTTTGGGGAGGGGGACATTTTGACAATTCATAGTGTGACTGGAGCTGGGAGTTTTGGTCCTGACCTGCAGTCACTGACCATGCAGAGAGATTTGTGTGTGTGTGTGTGATCGCCGCTTGCTTGGGTGGGAGGCATGGCCCGTGAAACAAGCAGAGCTGGGTTTTTCCGACTGCGTCTCCCATGCAGCCTTCTATCCAGGAGTCAAATGGCCATGGTCTGTGTGCTTCATCTCACTTCATCTGCAATACAGGGAAGCAGAGCTGAGCTCTGGAGCAAGTTTGACCTGCGCAGCCACAGCCACAGCCACGATAGAAGTACCCACCCTTGCCTATTACAGAGAGAGGGCAATGCACTCATGTCTACTGAGTCATCCTGCCAGGTCCTGGCTTGCCCTCCCCCCATGCTGAGCAGATTTCTGTGGGAAGAGGGCAGCAACGCAGGGCAGGAACATTCAAAGTGTGAGACCGAAGACAGACCTAACACCCCGGGTTCGGGAAGCCACAGCCATTGGTTTACTAGAAACTCGCCTTGAAAAACTTGCTGAGGACAGCCTCTGACTTTGGCTTGCAACAGAAAACATCTTGGGACCCTCCAGATCTGCAAAACAAATGGCCAACTTCAGAAAACATTGGAGCAAGGTTCAAGAAACTCTGCATTCAGCACACCTAGAGGCTGATGACACCAAGTGCAATAAACTGGCCAGGCGAACCATGCTACCTTCTTTGTTATTCTTCGCTTTATTTTTCCCTTTTTTACTTTATTTTTTGTTCTTTTCATATTTCTTATTCTCTCTTTCCTATTGGCACTCTTTTATTCTCTTTTCTGTATTTTATTCTTTTTTTCTTCCTGTTTTTCCATTCCTATTCTTAATTCAGTTCAGCTTTATTTCTCTCCTTTTATAATATATTTATTCTTAACTTTCACTGCAATATTTAATCTTTATCTTTTTTATATTATTTTACTTTTCGTTTTTGCTTCTCAACTCTTTTTATTTCTTGTCATTTATTATCTGTTTTTCTATTTTCTTTTTATTAAATTTTTTTTTTACTCCTTATGGTTTTTTGTCTTTTTTTTTTCCTTTCCTGATTCTTTCTGTTGCTGTGTTTTTGGTGTTTGTGGTTTTGTTGTTGTTGTCATTGACCTATTTATAATTTTGTCTTGTTTTGTTTGGTC
This sequence comes from Mormoops blainvillei, assembly GCA_004026545.1. Classification (NCBI taxonomy): domain Eukaryota; kingdom Metazoa; phylum Chordata; class Mammalia; order Chiroptera; family Mormoopidae; genus Mormoops; species Mormoops blainvillei. The sequence continues at coordinate 85,132 of PVJD01006073.1, read as the reverse complement.
AGTACCTATACAAAAATTTGTACAACATGATCAGGGTTGAGCCCCATAGTCAACCAGCCCAAGGGCTGAGCTACCCCATGAATGTACAACAGCAATCAAGAACCAATTGCAACAGGAGGGCCCACAAATCTCACACAGGTATTGTTCCTATAACACCTAGCTCAGATGATCAAGGAGTCTGTGCCACCGGGCCCCACAAGACACCTACTACAGAAGGCCACTCCACCAAATTTGAGGGTCATAGCAGTTCCATTTAATATTTAGAAACAAACTCAAGAGGTAGCCAAAGTGGGGAAGCAAAGAAATGAAAGAACAAATGAAAGAACAGGGAGAATCTCCAGAAAAAAAAGTGCTAAATGAAATGGAGACAAGCAATTGATCAGATACAGAGGTCAAAGTAATGGTTATCAGGATGCTCAAAAGCATAAAAAAATAGAAACATGAAAATAACCAGGTAGAAATGAAGAATAACATATCTGAAATGAAGAATACACTGGAAGGAATAATCAGTGGGATGGATGAAACAGTAGATTAAATCAGTCAATAAGAGGTCAAGATAGAAAAAATTATCCAGTTAGAGCAACTAAATGGTGAAAGAATTAAAAAGTAGGAGGATAGTTTAAGGAGTGTTTGGGATGATATGAAATATAAAAACATCCTCATGGGAGTACAGGAGGAGAGTAAAGAGAGCAAGGGACAAAGGAGTAATGGCAGAACACATCCTGAACCTAATGAAGCAAAAAGTCACACAAGTTCAGGAAGCACGGAGCATCTCAATCAAGAGGAACCCAAAGAGACCTACACCAAGATGCATCATGAGTAAAATGGCAAAGGGCCAAGACAGAGAGAAAATCTTAAAGACAACAAGAGGGAGACAAGCAGTTACCTACGAGGGAGTTCCTGTGAGGCTGTTAGTTGATTTCTCAGAAGTGATTAGAATAAAGTATTCAGAGTGATGAAAACTCAGAACAACCAAGAATACCTTACCAGCAAAGCTATCATTTAAAATTGAAGGCCTGATAAGTAGCTTGCCTGACCAAAAAAAAAAAAAATAAGGCTAAAGGTGTTCATTACGACCAAAACAGCAGTGCAAAAAAGTTAAAAGACCCAAAAAATAAGAAGGAATAAAGAGGGATAAAAACATAAGTACAATAAAAATGAAAACAAATCAATACCTATCTATAAAACTCTTAAATGTAAATAAGTTAAATGCTTCAATCAAAAGACATAGTGTAGCTGAATGGATAAGAAAACATGACCCATAAATATGCTGTCTACAAGAGACCCACCTTAGAACAAAAGATTTCCACAGGCTGAAAGTAAGGGATGAAGGAAATTATTCCATGCAAATGAAAATTTTTTAAAAATCTGGGATTTCGATAGCTATATCAGACAAAATAGACTTCAAAACAAAGGCCAAAAGAAAAGACCACGAAGGTCTTTACATAATTTTAAAGAGATTGATCAAACAAGAGAATATAACCCTTGTAAACATATGAGGTATGTCTAGAAGGTATCCAGCCACATAATATGAGAAATAGAGACATTTATTGAAGAAAATACAAGATATAAGAAACATTGTACATAGAACAAGGATGCCTCAGTCCCCTCCAAAGTAGGCACCTTGGGACCTCACACAGTTCTTAGCCATCAGCTGCCTCAATGTATGTTCCTGAATCTCATCTATGGTCTGAAATCTCTTCCCTTTCAAAGGTGATTTTAGTTTTGGGAAAAGCTAGAAGTCACAGGACACCAAGTCTGGGCTGTAGTGGGGCTGAGTCACCTGGGTGATTTGACATTTCACCAAAAAACTGTGCGAGATGTGATGCATGAGCAGACACATTGTTGTGATGAAGCTGCCAATCACCGGTTGCCCATAGCTGTGGGCTTGTGAATCATTAGAATAGTTTCCATGAAGGAATGTTCAAACTTAAAGCAAAATTTGATACAGATTCATTGCTCTACTCTCTCAGTCATTTTGAATGCAATGGTCACACAGTACACATATTCACTCAATGGCATCTACCACCCCCAATGACTAGCACTATGAAGTCATCATTATTTACACATGCACATTCCAGTTCACTTTCTTTTGCTGCTAAGTTACCTCAACGTCACACAAAACGTTCTTGTTATATTAGCAATGGTTGGACTTTTTCTTGACAGTCCCCATATATGCACCCAATATTATATATAAAGAAAATCTTGGTGGACTTTAAGGAAGAGATCAATAGCCATACAGTCACAGTTGGTAATTTTAACACACCACTGTCGTCAGTGGAAAGATCTCCTAGACAAAAAACAAATAAAGAAACAATGATATTAACTGATATTTATAGAACGTTTCCACCCAAAGCAGCAGAATATACATTACTCTCAAGTGCACATGGGTCATTCTCAAAGATAGACCACATGTTAGGACACAAAATAAGTCATAACAAATTCAAGAAGACTGAAATCATATCAAGGACTTTCTTGGGTCACAATGCAAAATTAGAAATTGACCTCAATAAAAAGACTCAAAAACATTCAAATACATGATGGTTGAATAGATTTTATTAAATAATGAATGGACTATCAATGAGATCAAGGAAAAAAATAAAAATTACCTGGAAAAAAGGAAAATGAACACATGACAACCCAAAATGTGTGGGACATAGCAAAAGCAACCCTGAGAGGAAAGCTCATAGAGGTGCACTTCACAAAGAAAGAACAATGCCCTAACAAGTGTTGTTCAGTGGGTTGAGCATTGTCTCACAAACTGAAAAGCAATTGGTAAATCCAGCAACCATTCATGAAAGAAAAAAAAAAGAACTCTCAGCAATGTGGTAATAGAGGGATCATACCTCACCATAATAAAGGACATATATAACAACCCCATTGGGAACCAATGTCATCCCAATAAATTTAATTACTTAAAAATATATATCCTTACAGGGTGGGATTTGGGTATTTGTTCTGCCACCACACAGATGAAAACAAGACCTAGGTAAATTTCTTGGTCTTTCTGGCTTTAATTTGTAAAATTTTAATAACCTTCCTCGAAAAGGTTTACAAGTTCAAAATTCTGGCCAAATATTAAGTTTCCACAAATGTGAAGATTTTCATTTCAGCAAGATGCTGTAGGGTACGGAAGTAGGAAGAGGTTGTAAATGTGGTTGCTGCCTTCTGTGAGCTTACAATCTGTTTAGGAAGACAAACTAGAGCCCTTTCAATCATACGCACGTGTACATTATTCTCTGTGTTGAAATACATGATTTTTAAAAGATGGGGGAAAAGAAATGTAAGAAAACCTGGAAAATTTAGTATAAATTAATAACATTTCATGGTAAGTATTCAACTTCATGCTTGAACACCAAGTAGTGTATGTATATGGTATTAACTAGGTTATTATTTAAAATCTCCAGTCCTACATTGATGAAGGGCAATCGTTTGGCAAGATCACAGACCACAAACAGAATGCTGGGATTATCTTTTCACTACATTCTAAAGAATATATAATTTCCCCATAAAATCCTGTATTTCAGTATCTAAAATACAAGATTTAGCTACAGGTTATTAAAGTATTAAGTTATTGATTATCAATAAACAAAGGAAGTATTTCAAAAATATATTTATAATTAAAATATAAGGCAAAACTCTTTCAAAAATTACCAGTAAGCTCTTACAGATCTATAAATAAGAAGGCAAAGCAATGAAAACCAGATGACAAACATAGCTTTCTTTTTAGATTCTTACTTTATATTAATGTTGATTCTTAAAATATGAAGCCATCTGGGATTCCTACTATTATATTAAGTCAAGATAAACATTCACATCAGACCAAAGAAGTTTGTGCAATTTAGTCAGTAGTGTTTGGGGTATTTTTCAGCTAATAATTTTAAATTTTTCTCAAGCAATTTTTACATGTGCATGTATAAAACTTTAATATATTCTGAGATAGTTTGATTTGGATGGGGGAAGAATAATAGTTCACTTTAAAACATTTCCACTCTTTAAAACGTTTCCACACTTTAAAACCTGAGATTGTTTTTTGAGGACAAAATCTACTAATATAGTGTTCAGAATCACTTTCAACTTTACAAAATGGACGTGGAAATTATTACAAGCAAAACCGAGGAATCATCTTCCTACAATGACACTTTCTGCGACTAGCGCGCGTTTGGAGATGATTTGATGGTCTTCTGCCATCTAGTGGACACTAGTTGAAGTATCAATAGATAGGGTAAAGATAATGTAGCCTGGACCTAAATTATTATAGGATACATTTTCTTATCCTGAATTCATGTTTCTTTTTTATACTGAAAAAAAAAGTCTACTTATTCTCAAAGGAATGCCCAAACCTAAATCCTTAATAAACAAAAAATAACATTATAGTTTTTACAATGATAAATCCTGTCTCTAACACATAAATTATGCATGCATTTATTTATACACAGTATACATATTTATATTTTTATAACTCATAATGTGCCACTGATAGCATACATTTGCTAAAGTTACTAATACTAAATATTAAATGTAAAATTTGTTTCAATTCATAGGCCAATTGTTAGTTTTGGGTACCCTCCTCTGCTCATGAGATGCTACAGACCAACGTAGAGATAAAGTGTTTTAGTGACATTCTTATGCTGTTGAGGCATATTTTCATTGGACCTTGAAATAGTTTTGTAACAGTGACAGTTGGATGACCCATGCATAATCTCATTCAGTGGCTTTGAAATTTTGGTATTCCCTGTAAACAAAATCCAGATTCTGTGAGCATATTAATTAATCCTTGGTCTTAGTGACCTTTCTCTCCCTCTCTTTAACACATCTGTGTGGCCTATGAAGAGATATATTTATTATTTTGCTTCATTTACACCATATCATAAAATTTTATACTCTTATCTTCAGAGCTAGTTCAAACTCTCACACTCTGAACGCATTTCGGGAAGTATCAGAGTACTTTCTCAGTTGGGACAAACCATTCGCAGCATAGGCTTGAATTCTATCTTAAGTTCCGGAAAGGTTTTCAAAATATCATTTTTTCAGATGAAACAAATCAACCTTCTTATTCCCTGAAATTAACTGCTTAATCAATTTATTATGCGAAAGTGGGATTTTGGTCAGCAGATCTGAAAAACACGGAAATGATAGTTTTACTTGTTCCCCTACAGTTTTCTCTGGTTGGAAATTTTAAATTATGTCAAGGATTTTCTGTAAACAGACGGTCCAGTAGTAGACCATCTTTTCTAATTAAAACCCTCCTCACCCTGAACCAAACATATATTTCAGGTGCCTAGCAAGAGAAATAAAGGCACAATAAACTTGTAGATGTCCTTTGTTCATTTATTCCTAAAAATGAATTAATGTCAAATATTCAAGACAGTGTTCTAGTCAATCTAGAAATAAAGAGCTATGGGGTTTATGTTTTAGTCTGTTAAGACCTATTCAAAACACAATAATAGAACATACAACGTATCCAAAAGCAGGAGTAAAACAAAACAGACAATCGAAAATGACATCGATCACTTGGGCAGAGGGCAGAGCATTCGGCTGAGCCCTTTCCGGAATGGGAAGGCAGGGCTTGGACGGATGCAGAGAGGCGGGAGGGAAGAAGTATTTCACACACAGGAACTGGCGCAAACAAAGGCTTCACAGTGGGCAAGTGTCACTTTTTACATTCTATTGAAATAAAATACAGCGGGAGTTTTCATAGGATATGTTTTACTAGTTAAATCCTAGAGGCTGACAGTTGTTATCGATTACTGTATTTTTTCCTCTCTGCAGTTTGTAGTTCAGAACCAGAACATGTTCAAGCTGACCCAGAGAATTACACCAGCCTTCTTGTCACATGGGAGCGACCTCGAGTCATTTATGATACTGTGATTGAGAAGTTTGCAGTTTTTTTATCAGCAGTTAGAGGGAGAAGACCAAACCAAGCATGAGTTTTTAACAGATGGCTATCAAGACCTGGTAACTATAAGATCAATTGTTTCTTGTGTGGATAACATCATAGTTTAATTTTCAAGGAAAGATCTTACAAGTGATTGTATATTGTTGCTCTCAGTTACTTTAGACTTAGTATGAGGCTCTCCAGTGGGCCTGGAATCCCAGTGCTCTGAATCCACCATGTATTATTTCCCTATCATATTATACCAGCAGAAGAAAAATGAAAAAGACCGTAGGGCCTTGCGAGTCCTTTTTTTTTTTTTTCTTGCATCACATGTGCAAGTAGCACAGGTGAGGTCAATTGAGAGAGAACTTTCAGGACATGAGGCAGGTAATCCTCAGGAAAGGTCCACCTGCTCTTCCCCCACCCTCATATGCACTTGAACTGAACAAAATAAAAGACAGATTCCTTCTGTGACCTGAGCATCTCAGTAGTAAACTCTGCCTTGGTAGGGAGGTGCTGGCCATAGATTGGGGTTTAGCTGAGAAAACCCGCTCTGGGTGTGGCTCTCAGAAGACCCCATGCAAGTCAGACATTGAACTCTGCATTCAGACACCTTGAGTCCCATATGCCCTAGAAACCTCCCTTTAAACAAAAACTGTTCCTGTTATCATGGTGTTGAATATTATATGGACAAAACAGATAAAATTTGTACCAACTTTTTAATTCGGTTCACCAGAACAGAGACACTATGAATTGGGAAAGTTGTGAAATTAGTGGACATATACTATTTTTCATTTTGTAATGATATGCAGATAATAATTCTATTACTGTTGGCTCATATATTGTTAAGATAAAGAGATAAGTTGGTTTTTCACATCATGCAAATGCTACATGTTTAACGTATTAATTTTTAGTTTTTTATACTCACTTATAAATTTTTTGAATTCTAGTTTAAAATGAAACATTCTAAAACTAAATCAGGTTTTTTAAAGCTAAAAATGCCTAATTTTTCAGTAGGTCTTCAACATAACATTGTGTGAACTCTTTTGGTTAATAAAATATAAATATTTTTAACTGACAAATAAGAAAAAGTTTTCTAAGGACAAATGTCCAAGATGATTTGTACTTATTTACTTTTCAGCCCTAAAGCATTTTGTAGTAAGTATATATGTGATGCTAAGATCATGTGAGGTACTTTGAAATACCTCCACAAAACACCTCAACAGTTTATCTTAAATATTTTAATCCTGCTATGTTTTCCTCTAGGACTTTTATGGTGTCACCACTTTTATTTAACTATTTTATCCATTTTGAGTTTATTCTGGTCTATGGTGTTAGTGGTGGTCTAGTTTCATATTTTTGCATGTACCAGTCCAGTTCTCCTAACACTATTTATTGAAGAGGTTATTTTTACTACATTGTATGCTCCTGGTCCCTTTGTCAAATATTAATTGACCATAGAGGCATGGTTTTATTTCTGGGCTCTCTATTCTGTTCCATTGATCTATGTGCCTGTTCTTATGCCAGTACCAGACTGTTTTGATTACAGTGACCTGTAGTATAGTTTCATATCAGGTGTTGTGATCCCTCCTACTTTGCTCTTCTTTCTCAAGATTGCTGAGGCTATTCTGGGTCTTTTGTGGTTCCATAAAAATTTTTGAAATGTTTGTTCTAGCTCTGTGAAATACATCATTGGAATCTTGATAGGAATTGCATTGAATTTATAGATTGCTTTGGATAGTATGGATATTTTAATGATGTTAATTCTCCCAACCATGAACATGACATATGCTTCCATTTATTTGTATCATCTTTAATTTCTTTTTTATTAAACATTTTATTGTTGTTCTATTAGAGTTGTCCCAATTTTTTCCTTTTTGTTCTCCTCCGCCAGGCCCACCTCCCACTCTCACAGTCACTCCCCACCCTGTTGTCCATGTCCGTGTGCTCTTGTTTTCTGAGTACAGGCCTTTTACCTCCTTGGTTAAATTTATCCCTAGGTACTTCATTTTTCTTATTGCTATAGTAAATGGGATTATTTTTACTAGCTTCTCTTTCTGATGTTTTATTGTTGGTGTACAAAAATACCATCAATTTCTGAATATTCACTTTGTATCCCACTATTTTACCAAATTTTCTTATTAGGTAGAGTAGTTTTCTTGGTGGAGACTATAGGGTTTTCTATGTACAGTATTATGTTGTCTGTGAATAATGACAGTTTTATGTTCTCCTTTCCAATTCGGATGGTTTTTATTTCTTTTTCTTGTCTGGTCACTGTGGCTCAAACTTCCGGTACTATGTTGTATAAGAGTGGGGAAAGCAGACACCCTGGTCTTGTTCCTGATTTTAAGGGGAAAGATTTTCATTTTTGCCTGTTGAGTATGAAGTTGGCTATAGGTTTCTTGTATATGGATTTTATTATGTTAAGGTATGCTCCCTCTATTCCCACTTTGCTGAGTGTTTTTATCACAAATAGGTACTGGGTTTTATCAAATGCTTTTTTAGCATCTTTTAATATGATTATGTGATTTTTATCCTTCTTATTGTTTATGTAATGTATTACATTTATTGATTTGTGAATATTGTACCATCCTTGCATCCCTGAGAATAATCCCACTTGATCATGGTTTATGATCTTTTTAATGTGTTGCTGAATCCAGATTGCCAATTTTTTTTGGTGGCAATGCAGACTGGTGCAGCCACTGTGGAAAACAATATGGAATTTCCTAAAAAAACTAAAAGTGGAACTGCCTTTTGACCCAGCAATTCTGCTGCTGGGAATATACCCTAAAACTCCTGAATCACCAATTCAAAAGAACTTATGCACCCCTCTATTTATAGCAGCACCAAATGCTGGACACAGCCTAAGTGCCCAACAGTAAATGAGTGGATCAAAAAACTATGATACATTTACACAATGGAATACTACTCAACAGAAAGAAAGAACTCCTACCCTTTAGGACAGCCTGGATCGAACTGAAAAATATTATGCTAAGTGAAATAAGCCAGTTGGTGAAATACAAATACCATATGATCTCACCTATAGAGGAATCTTATGTACAAAATAAACTAATGAACAAAATAGAACCACAGGCATAGAAACATGGAACAGTCTCACAGTGACCAGAGGGGAAGTTGGAGGGGCATAATGGTGGAAAGAAGAAGGGACTAGCCAAAGAACATGTGTGAATGATCCATGGACATGGACAACACTGTGGGAATTGTCTGTGGGGGCAGGGGGTGTGGTGGAAGGAGGAGAGCAAAGGCGAAAAATTGAGACATCCGTAACAGGATAACAATAAAAAATATTTTATTCCACTTTTTGTAATTTAGTGGGGAAGTGAGAGTGCTTTCCTCTTAGTTAATTTTGCAGTACTATTTCACAAAAGCAAAACAAAAAGTTAGTTCTAATTATATTTATTTCCATGCATCTTCTCTGAGTATTAAGGGAAAATGTTTTGATCTCAAAGCATATGCAATAATTAAATGAATTGCTAACCTTCATAATTTGACAATTTATATATTTATACAATTAAAGCCTTTCTCTGTTAATAAAAGCAGTTTTAAAGTAATAGAATGAAATTACATGTGATGTATGTAGCTATATGTGTCTATATGCACACATGTGCACATCATATTTATGCATATTCATAAATACATTCACACTTACATATATACATACATGAGTGTAAATATCTTTGGTCATCTTTATTATAAGGTTACTCACTGAAATTCTTACAAGTTTTTAATAGAAATAATTGGTTGCAAATTATATTAAGAATAACATGTTTCAGTTTTATGTGTGGATGGACAATTGATGTGTACTGACTTGCCTTTGTGGTGCACATGCTATAGCATGGACTTTGATCCATTAAGAATTTGTTCATTATACTGCTCTTACTAGTTGAATTTTTCATTTAAAGACTATATGTCAAAGCATTAGATGTTAAATTATGTATTTTTTTCAAACCACAGGCTACAGAATTTGCCAAGATATTTCCCACACTGAAACATTGAAGGCAATATCATTATTTAATATATCTTATTGCCTGCTCATGGTCTGGGTATAACCATCTTTCCTATCACTTTCACTTAGCATTGTTCTTCAAACTCAGGTTATTTTTAAATGGAATATGAGCTCTAACTGTTATTAAAAGGTGAGTATCAAATAACTCCTGCTCCTCTGTTGAATGTCACCGCTCACCAAGGTCCCCACATCCATCCTCCCAGAAAACGACATCTTTAGCAGTGCAGCACTGACCATGTCGGTCAGCATCGTATGTGAATGGATTAAATATATGGCACATACAAATCTCCTCTGACCCTATTGTGTGTATTGGGATATGAATTATATCGAATACCTTCACTTGATTTTACTGTCTTGGTTTAATTATACCACTCTGATTTCTGTAAATAAAACAAATTTTAGTAGTTTACAAAAAACTACTGTTAGCTATTTATATTATGCTCTTTCTTATTCTATCCACTGTAGCAAAATTTTAAACTTTCTGAATTTTTCTTTTTTTTAAGAAGCTTATCACATGTGAAAAAGTAGATCAAATGTCTATTTCCTACAGAAGTGATTTCTGAGTGATCCTTTTAGACTGAATCTATATTGGCACAAAGTACAACATCCTTGTATCATTTCTGGTACTTTCACATTTGTACAAAATAATAAATATTGTAACTTAATTCCTTTTTATTTAAAAAATAAGGACACTATTGAACTAATGAAACACTAGTGTGGACACATCATTTAACTTCCATGAATGACTCAGGCCTTTAGCACATTTTATACGGTAATGATGTTTTAGCAAAAGATGGTATTTGATTTGATGTTTCACTATGATATTCGTCTTAAAAGCCAAGCGTAAAAACTTAGATCAATTATTCCTTAATTATTCTTTCAAAAACTATTTCATCAAAAGCCAATTTTCCCAAAGTTTGGGTCATTCTGTTTTTATAGGGAAAATATTAGTTCTCCTCGAACTCATTTTTTCTGATCTTAAAGGCTGCAGTGGCATTCGAATCCATATATCTTAAATGTGTTATTGAACTTATGTTATGTTAAATATTGTTTCTGTGTTAAATATTACACAGTACAATTCTTGACGGCAGTACTATCTTGTAGTTTAGCTTGATGGTACCTACAAGATTTGTGAATTGTGTGATTTATGCAGCTAATACAGATGTAGGTAGTTTTGAGTTTGCTGCTTATTTCATGGTTCTTATTAGTGCCATTTCACCCTGTTTATCATGTTGTTTCATTACCATAGTAACATTGTAACATGTCCTATTAAGTCATTCTAATATTATTTTGGATAAACTGTTTTATAAATACTGAATTGTTTACTGTTTTTGTTCAAAAGAAGGGAAGGAAGTTATTTATAATTACCCTTATTCTTTCAATCATACATTTCAAATATTCTAATCAATATCTGTGAAGGAAACTTTAATCTTCCAAATTCTGCATTTAACTTTGGCTAACTTGCTTATTTTTTGTGCATTAAATTATATTTGTTGCATACAACATTATTGCCACACTCTAGTATTCATTAAATATTATTATAAACTGTTATTTTTAAATGCATAAATTTATATTAATAAATAATTTAAATTAGCCAAGGAAACCTTTTAAAATTTAAATAAAAATGTATATTCTTTTCAAATATTTTGTAGAAATTACCGTATTTTGCCATGTATAATGCACACTTTTTGCCCAAATTTTGAGGGAAAAATAAGGATGTGCATCATACATGGGTAGTACTAATTCCATATCTACATAGATGTTTTTAATTATTTTATTTATATTTATGCATTAAAAGTGTAAGTTTAGAAAGCGATGATACTCGGGAGCAAAATAATACCCTGGAATATGATAATCAGTTGTGTTTCTAAAAAAGAAGAGATCTGAATTTGAAAAAAATAAATAGTGATGCTACCTGAGGTAAAAATAAAAAAATGAATGAATGAATGAATGAGTGAATGAATAACTGAATTAAAAATTAAGAAGAAAGATTTTTTTTTTCCTGAAAGTTTGGACCAAAAATGTGAGTGCTCACTATACATAGGAGTGCATTATATAACTTATAAATATATTTATTTCATTGTAACTGAAATAATTTTGTTCATTTCTCATCTATAAATAGAGCTAATTATTATATAGTTATAGGGAAGTTATTTAGGTACATGTTTTAGGTTCTTGATAATTATATGTGTTCAATTTAAATGCATAGTGAATTAAATCAACACAATTTTCTAAGAATCTTGAAACACTAATTCAAAAGAACCTATGTACCCCAATGTTCATAGCAACATTATTTATAATAGCCAAGTGCTGGAAACAGCCCAAGTGCCCATCAGTAAATGAGTGGATCAAAAAACTGTGGTACATTTACACAATGGAAAACTACACAGTAGAAAGAAAGAAGGAACTCCTACACTTATTGACAGCATGGATGGAGCTGGAGAATATAATGCTAAGTGAAATAAGCCAGGTGGTGAAAAACAAATACTATGTGATCTTGCCTGTAAGTAGAACCTAATGAACAAAACAAACAAATGAGCAAAGCAGAACCAGAGGTACGAATATAAAGAACAAGCTGAGAGTGTTCAGAGGGGAGAGGACTGAATCTGTAGGAGAACAGAAACTATCTTCCAAAATTATTTTATTTCAAAATTGTTCTGAAGAGACTCAGCAAAAGACTTCTGGATTATTTGGAGGGAAGGGAATGTTGAAGTGTTACTGGGTAATTTCAGTCAGTTCAAATGATCCGAGTCTAATGGGAAACCAGAATTAAGATCCTTCAAAGTGGGTATATACTTACCATGGTGAAGGCCCAAACTAGGGGTATTCACCCAGGAAAGTGTCATGAAACAGAGGGATCAAAGATCTTCTTGGGTCTGCACATGCTGCTTCAAGGGCCTAAAGGGGCCCAAAGAGAACTTCTTGCTTCGTAATGCAGTAAACACCAAAGACAGTTATAGTAGAACTCACTGACACTCTGTAGGGCATATGTTTGGGTAAAATCATGTATTTTAACTTATTAGGAACTGTCCTTCATGTAGTTAATTTATACTCTGGTAAAAAGATAAAAATAAATGCAATTAACACAGAGAATATTGAAAGAGGAAGAAGTTAGTCCTCAGTGTAATCATTACATACACCACCCCTCAACCTTGAAAATTAATAAGAACATTACCTTTACCCATTATAAGTAGAGAGCTAGGTGAAGTTATACTTTTTTTATAATTTATAACACTTCCTTAAGCACGTTGAAGAGAATAGGCTATATTTGAGATTTATTCCTAGCTACTTAACAAATTGAAATCTACAATATGTGTCAACAAGTTCTTGATTATGATTTGCTCTCATTAACATTAGAGTATTTTAAAAGTACATGAAAAGGAGTGACTACATTTTAAAGCATTGTCAGTAAAATTATGTGCTGTCTACCTGCTGAATTTGGAGACTTACATACATGGTCTTTTCAAATTTTGGTTTATAGAAAGTCATATTGAAGGTTGTTATTTGCCTCTTTCAGTTTTAGTTGCATCCCACTTTTAAATTTACATGTAGCATTAAATTTACATTTACTGGTTTCTTTGGCGTTTATAGAGATGCAATTGTTTCAGGCTATTGAAATCACTTTAATGTGGTAACTTGAGGAATAAAGAGCATGAAAAATGTAAGATAAATAAAGAACATGTTTCATAGAGAGAAATGTAGAAAAAGGAGAGCAGTAATAATCCAAATAAAAGTTTCCAACTCCTCATGGTCAATTTTATCAAGAAAAAAATAAAAATTGAGAGTTAAAATTTAAGACTGTGATTGTTTCCAGCGAATACTTTCATTTGTATAGCATAGAAAGTTGTTCAGGGTAAGTAACTTTGAATAGCTAAATAGTGAAGAGTATTGATTTTAACTACATTCTTTTGGAATTTGTGCATAACACTGTATTTTATGATTTTATATTTCTGAACACCTAGAAATTTTCTGATAAAAATAAACTCAAGAATGTTTATGGGTTTGATAAATATTTATTGTTAGATCGGTTATGCTTTTGAAAAGTCTGTGGAACATGCATTCCCTTTGAGGATTTACAAAGGCACAAAACAGAACATAAACAGCATCGGGATGGGGAAGAGCTTAAACTTTGGCAATCGAGTGAGGTTCTGTAAGATAACAGCAATAAGCGGAATGCCACTGTAATAGTGCTCGTGCCCTCACAGTTGGCCTACCTCTCCTCTTCCTGATGACCCAGGAGCTCAGATGACAAGGGAGCAGAAACCCTCCTCTACTTCCTCAGTGAATTGGCAATGGGGCTAGATGCCTTGCTGGAGAGAGAACCAGCTCCTAACATCTTCTCATATCTATTGACAGGTCTTGTTTTAGGATTAACAGATCCATGTACTAGAAATACACTGATTCTAGTCCGTTGTGAGCACAGACTTGAATGATCCTGGTTATTACACTCTTTGCACAGACAGCACTCGCTGAGTTTCCCTGGGGAGAAGGGAAGGAACACCATCCTGCTAGGACCTGCTAGGAAACACGATCCATTTCAAGAATTACAAGAATTATTTGACCCTCAGTCAGAAGAGCAATTTAAGGAAAAGTAGCTGAATAAGAAAGTAAATTCTGTCTCTTCACAAAACCCCTGGCATTTCCGCAACTATGCTTTTATCAGCTCTGCTAAGGTTGAAAGCAAATCTACACTAATGAAAAATTATTTGATTTTTTTATACTCAGTGTTATTAACCTCACTGCCCCCCCTTTCCTTTCTTAGCACCATTCACTGGGTTGGAAATTGAGAAAGGAGTTGGAGTGGAGGATGGAGATGAAACCTTTGAATGCAGTTTCATGCCATTTTATGTAGTGTTGTGTTATACAGTGTTCAGCCGTGTTAAAAACTGAAATTTAGAGTTTTTATTTTGAGAGATTCTGTATTTTCAAAGCTAACAGGTTTTTTCTTTTGTTAATCATTGATTCGTTTTTGGGGTGAGGAGAGAGAGATTGAGATTTGTTATTCAACATATTTGTACATTCATTGGTTATTTCTTGTATGTGCCCTGACCGGGTATCGAACCTGCAACCTTCGTATATCAGGACAATGCTCTAACCAA
Organism: Mormoops blainvillei; assembly: GCA_004026545.1. Lineage (NCBI taxonomy): Eukaryota > Metazoa > Chordata > Mammalia > Chiroptera > Mormoopidae > Mormoops > Mormoops blainvillei. The sequence continues at coordinate 70,128 of PVJD01006073.1, read as the reverse complement.
CGGAGCTACCTGACTAGGGCTAACAGTCTTTTTTTTTCTTTTTCCTCTTTCCACCCAAATGTAAACCCACAAAGTTGAAAAAGTTGAACTTTAATAATTTTGTTGAACTTGACCTCTTTTTGAGTTAATTAGAATTGAAGGAAGAAGTAATCACAGTATAATAGCTATATTTTATATTTAAATATTTTTAAGATTTAAAAGTCTATTTTGAATTATTGGGTAAGTTTCAGATATTGCATCAGTAAAATTTTTAGGTTGCATTATTCATTGTACAGTTAGTTGCTCAACTTTATAGACAGTCATGTGATTGATATACATAATTCTTATCTGAAGAACATAAAAAACACTTTAATTAGTATAAATATAACAGGAAGATACAAAAGATTTTAAGATAATGAAAAGAATAAATTCAAAAGTAATTATAAGCTCATTCACTCAGGAGGCAGGGAACTAGGAGCAGGATGGTTAACATCTTGAATGGATAAGAGTTGGACAGCAGTAGTCAGTCCCCATGGAAATTACCTTTGATAACAGATTTCTTCTGGGAAATAGCTGAATCTGTGTTTTACTTTTCTTTATTTCACTTTGCATAACCTTCACTTTTTCCTCTATTTTGCGACCATATTCAACCATTTCTGTAAGCATACTAACTACCAGCGGTTTGAACTCTGCATCTGATAGGTTGGCTATCTCTTCATCATTTAGCTGTATTTTTTTCTGGAGTTTTGATGTTTTTTCATTTTGGCCATAATTCTTTGTCTCCATGCTGCTGTTACATTATAAGGGGCAGAGCCTTAGGTATTCACCAGGGTGGGGCAACCCACTTTGCTATGTGAGGGAGGGATGAGAGAGGGAACAATGCTACTTGCACAGCTCTCACCTGCTTTCAGTCACTTCTCCCACTACCCACAAGCAAATTGGGTACTTCTGGTGCTGACTGCTGGGTGGATAGGTTTGTGTATGTTCTAGGACCCTGTGGGTCTCTCCAATGAAGTCTCCTGTAAATCTAGGAGTTTCTCTTGCTGTCACAACACCCACAGTTTTTTACCACCAGAGGTTTTGAGGCTTTCTTTTCCTGCACTGGAAACCTGCGTTGCGTGGTCTTTCTCACTCCCAGTTGTTCCTCCCAGTTTATCCGCATGGGAATGTGGGACTGCCCAGTTCACCAGCTGCCACCTTGCCACGGTTCTCTCAACCCACGCTGCCTGTCTCTGCCCCTCCCACCAGTCTGGATGAATGTTCTTTAACACCCTGGTTGTTGGAACTCCATACAGTTTGATTCTCTGGCAGTTCTGTTATTTTGTTTGTTTGTCTTTAAATTTGTTGTTGTCCTTCTTTTGGTTGTGTGAGGAGGCAAAGTATATCTACCTACAGCCTCCATCTTGGCTGGAAGTCCTGAATTCATGTTTTGTTTTTCAAAACTCTGCTTCAGCAAGATGTGAAAAACAAAAGAGGCTATGGAAACTCATCTGCTTCTAATATGATAATGGAAGAGTGCTCCCAGGAAACCCTCCCTCAAAAAAAAAATGGCTCATAAAATAATCTGCCTGGTCTCAGTCCTCCTCCCGAGGATGGTAGATGAGGAAGATAAATGCCCTAAGAAGTAAACAACTGGACATGCATGTTTATGGCAGAAGGAAAACATCAAGCAATGGAGGGCTGACTATGCTGGACAAGCAGATAAATGTGTACATCTAAACAAGAATTACTCTGTGTCCTCACAGATGAATGAGGTCATTTCGGGTATTCCCACACAGGGATCTAGCATGACTGATATGTGCATCTATAAATGCATGTTTGTCTCATTATCTTTTTGTACAGTTTATGAAAGTATTAATGTAGTTTTAATAAGTAAATATTTTTAGGTTACAAAACTGACTTCTTATTTTTATAGAATTAAAACTTTGAATTTGAAGATAATTAAAAGGCTGTGTGTTTAGTGCTGTTAGTGTCCCCTCTTTCAACTTTTGAAAGTGTTCATTGCTACCTTATTCTTATTTATAAATAAATCACATTGTATTTGTTTCAGTAGTATGCATTAAAATAACTATAGTTATGAACTATAGCTACAAATCAGATATTTTTAATGTCAAATTTTTCTATAATTTTTCTCTTGTCAAATTATTGGTTACAATAATATTTAACCAATCTTTAATATTGCTAGTTTACTTATACTTACTTAACCAGTGATTGATAGACTGATAATAAATGAGTCAAAATATAAATTAGATATATTTTTTGTCCATTTACTTTGAATAATTGGTTTGGACTATTCAGATAATGTATCTGTTGCTAGTATTTAAGTTTATTTATAAATTTTAGCATTGTCTTAATTTTTAAAATAGAGCGAGATTGACTTATGTATCTTATATTTACACCTAAACCCAAGTGTACTATTCATCTGAATGAGACTGTATATTTAAATCCACATGCTATTGTTAATGTAGTATGAATGTGTGCATATGTACACACATATGTACATATATGTGTATGAGCTCATTAAGGGTGATAACTAATGTTATTATCTACCAATAATTACTTCAATAATTTATATAACATATAGTGATTCTCTCTTACAAATAATTATTTTATTAAAATTACCACTTCACCTTTCAACAAGACTTTAGAGAATTTAGCTAAGGATATGTGTGTGTGTGTTGCATGCTTGTGTTCATGCCCGTGTGCACATGCACATAGATGTGTATGGGCCATTTCCACCAGAATCAAGTCGAAGGTGGGAAAAATATTATTTTTACACTGTAAATTCAAATCTTTAGTGTGTGTCATAATGAATCTATTTTGCTATAGTAAAATACCATAAATGGGGTAGCTTAGAAACAACAGAAATTTGTTTGCCACAGTTCTAGGGGCTGGGAGTCTGAGATCAAGGCGCCAGCATGGTCAGGTTCTGGCGAGGGCCTCCTTCTGGGTTGACGACGGCTGACCTCTCCTGGTAGCTTCACGTGGCAGAGAGCAGAGCAAAAGCAGCAAGCTCTCTCATGGCTCCTATAAAGGCACTAATTCCATTCATGAGGGCTCCAGCCTTGTGATCTCATCTAATCCTTAGTTACCTCCCAAAGAACCCCGCCTCCTAATACCATCACACCAGGAGAGCAGGATTTCAACAGATGAATTTGGGGGGAACACATTCAGTTCATAACGCTCTTCACTTCCATTGATTCATGCAGGGATGAATGATAGAGGCTGGCAAATACCTGGAATGTATTTGTAATGGGTTAAAGCCTGGATATGGAAGCGAATAGTTTCAGGATGTCCTTTAGATCCTCTTCAGATAGAATTGAATGACTTTGAAAGACAAAGTACCTCTAGCATAATCAAGGCTTCACAGTAATATTTTTTAATGGAAGTTGTGGTCCTGACTGGTGTGGCTGAATTGGTTGGGTGTTGTACCGAGAAGCGAAAGGTCGCCAGTTCAATTCCCAGTCAGGGTGTATGCCTGGGTTGTTTGTTCCATCCGTAGTTGGTGTGCACATGAGAGGCAACAGGTCAATATTTCTCTCTCACATCAATGTTCTTCTCCCTGCTTTTATCCCTCCATTTCCGCCTCTCTAAAAATAAATAAAATCTTTAAATGGAAGTTGTGAAGGGTAACAGATATGACAAATCAAATCCAAAGTGGAAGAGAGATTCATAGTAACGCCTTAGGAAATTATAGAAAAAAACATCCATTAAGATGTTTGTGGTTTCAGATTTGTATAGAATAATAATAGAGCACAAATAACATATTCTCCTTGAACTGTTGACAAGAGGCAATATGACCTCACAGAGATTTGCAAAATTTGATGGGTAAGAATAATAAGTAATCCATCACCTCCATCAGATTCTTAGAGGTATCTGAACTTCATAAAGCATAAAATCTGCTAGGAAAGAAATAGAAGGTATGTGCATGTGTTCACATGTATATAGTATTTTTCCAAGATTTAACTAAATAAAAAGTGTGTAGAATTATGTTTTAAGAAAAGTTTTACAGAAATTATAAAATTTACCATAGCTTATGGCAAGAGGATAATAAAATGTGTTTGTGTGGAAATATGAGCAAAGAGAAAGGGAAGCAATATTGTCGTGATATTTGATAGAAATTGCTAGATCATGTAGATAATAGAGATGATGTGTTTTGGAAACTCTAGTTGTAAAGGAAAGGGATGTAATAATAGTTAGAAGCTGAATTAGAGATTTTTCTTTATGTTCTTTTTAAAAAGGGGAGATTTACTTCATTTAAATCAAGAATGATCTATTTGGGAAAAAATAAAATTGAAAACACAAAACAGATGGAAATACTCAACTGTGTTTAGTTCCCAGGAAGATGACAGAGAGTGAATTTAAAACACAGAGTAGCAACAAGATGAGAGGGGTGGAGTTGGTTATTTTCTCTGTAAACACTAAGGTCATCTGCTGAGAATGGAGGGAGAAGAGAGGAAAATGGAGGTTGGAATAGGTCATTACAAAATTTGAAAGTGTCTTGGTAGAGGGTGAGAGTATCAAGTGATACCAGAAAAGTAAGCACAAATCCAGATTTGCAAAAATGAGGAAGAGTTCAGAAAGTCCATATTGCGTAGGTTCTTTTGAATTGGTGTTTTGGGATTCTTAAGGTATAATCCCAGCAGTGGAATTTCTAATCAACAAAACAAACAAGCATGCAAAATATAACCAGAGACATTGAAATAAAGAACAAGCTGACATAATTAGAGGGAAGGGAAGAGGGGAGTAAAGGGGGAAAGAAGGGGAAGGGTTGTCAAGGAACATGTATAAAAGACCCATGACCAACGACAAGGGGAGTGGGATCGAGGGTGGGAGGTGGGGGTGGGTGAGGCAGGGGAAAGTGATGAGGGTAAAACAGAAACAACTGTACTTGGACAACAATAAAAAAATAATAACAAAAGAAAGTCCATATTGCTAAGCTTAACATTGATCCTCAGAAAAATTTTCTATAAGATTATAAAACAAATTTTTGAGAGCTTCTTAAGATAAGAAAGATATCTGGCACCAACACATTTTCCTTGAGAGCAAGCCAAGGCAATCTATTCTTATTTCTTTTTTTATATGAAGTTTTGGGGCTCGGAGATTAAGTGAGTATATTATTCAGGAAATTATTTGGTGAAATGAGTTGTGCTGTCCTTATGAACAGGTAACAAACAGAATGAAAAATTTCATAAAGAAATACTGAGCACTAGTAAGGAAGTTTGTCTAGGAAATCTAAGAGAATCTTCATTTTTAGCATCGGCACAAACTAGATCATTGAAGCTGACACACTTTTCAGAGTTGTCACATATGCCCTAGAAAATACTTGAGCTCAGTAAAACTGTTAACCTCTGGGTGATTATGCGTCGTTAAGCTTGAAAGACTTGTTTCATCCACTGCAGGTTTTCATGTGCAAGAGACTCATGATCACGAGCACACGTGGTTCAAGACTGAGGTCACTCCCACTGATACTGGCCAAGCTGCACTGGCTGACTCCTACTCAGCCACATTTTTCTCCTGTTAAGGGACATGGTCACAAAGATCTAAGAGATGGCAATGCTGACAAATTGACAACATCATGTCCCATATGGACTAAAAATATCATATCTTGATACTTTGGCAGTTTAATTTTCTAAATATGTGCTTAGACATATTACAAAATCAATAGCTTTTTTTTTAAGGGCAAAACGAAACTATAGAGTATGGATCTTGGTTGATTCCTAGCCAGATCATTCCTGGATCATTACAGTGACTAAGTTTTATGAAAGACTGGATCACCTGATTGTTATTTCTAAAATAAACAAATATAAAATAACTAGTAGTAGAAATATATTTTGACAAGTGGTCCTTAAAATGTCCACCTAAGTCCTAAATAAGGTGTATTTAAAACAAAATGAAAAACAAAAATCAAAAACTTTCTCTTAGGATGGTTTAAAAATTGTGATTTATCCTAAATATACTCATATACAGTGATATATACTGAATATGCAAATAGTTTAGTCTTTGAAATAAGTTGTTGCATTACCATGTCATATTATAAGAAGCTAATTGCTACTTAGCTTGTTACCAGATGAATTGAGCAGAGAAATATAAAAACAAGAAAATGAATACTATGTTAAATAACACTCCAAGTAAATAAATACAACTATAATGTGTCTTTCTTTCAAAGCTGTGGTACCTGTTAATTTAATTACTTCATTTCATAGCACTAAAATAAAGGCAGCCATAAATGGGATGTATTCATTACGTTTACTCTCTAGAGGATGGATGGTAAAGGTTAGATAGAGGCATCGCTTCTACAGAATGATTCTTTATGAAGATTAACAACATAATGCAGTATAAGATATTATCAAGATTTAGTTTTTCTCTTATTTCATTACCTTCTGTTAAGTCTTCTTTTCATTTCAAGGGAGGCAGAAGAGGAGAAAGGCACTGAAGAGGACACTATTGTGAATCCTGGTAGAAACAGTGCCACAAACTAAATAAAGAGAAAGGACCCCCAGATTTCCACCACAACAAACTACAATCACATAGGGACTCAATACAATGAGGTCAAGACTAACCAATGCTCAACAAGAGAAAGTGAATTCTCTGGAAAGGGTGATATTCCCAAGGCATCTTTAGATGCCACTTCCCAACCAGTCACTGAACTAGCCCCAGAGAAGGATGTTTCTTTGACTTCACAGACTGTGACCAAACTGCCACCTCACACTCGTCAAGGCACTTCAGCCTCTAAAACTGTTCTCAGATTTCCACAGGTGAACTTGTCTGGCACTGTGGAATCATTAAGCACAGTTTCTGTAAGGGAATTTCAAGAGGTATCTACTGATATGAGTGAGGAAGATAGTTTACTGACCAATTTTAAGCTCGATCCGGGAGCTGATGATTCTTCAGGCTCCAGTCCCACAACCACTGCTGTGCCCTTCATCTCCAAGACCATATCCCACGGGTATGTATTTTCTTCAGAAAACCCAGAGGCAATCACATATGATGTCCTTACTGCAGAATCCATGAGAAATGTGTCAGAAGATTCAACCTCATCGGGTTCAGAAGACTCTCTAAAGGCTCCCTCTGTTGGGGGAAGTGCGTGGTTTCCTAGCGCAATGGATGTGAGGACACAGCCCGATGTTGGATCAGGTAGAGAGGACTTTCTCCAGACTAATCACACCGAGGTACACAGTGACGGATCTGCGAAGACAACTGAGTCCCCAAAGGTTGACCAGGCCCACAGGTGTCACGGGGTCCCTTAGCCTGAGATATGGAAATGCCACATTATTCTTCCTTTGCCTACTTTCCGACTGAGGTAACACCTCATGCTTTCACTCCATCCTCCAGACAACATGGTTCGGTCCCCACTGTCAACATGGTACACTCACAGACAACTCAAACAGTGTGCAATGGTGAGACACGTCTTCAACCTTCCTCCAGTAGTGACGTCTTTCCTCTAGTCACCCCTTTGCTTCTTGACAGTCAAATCCTCGACACTTCCGCTGCCGCTTCAAGTAGTGATTCAGCCTTGCATGCTACGCCTGTATTTCCCAGTGTCGATGTGTCATTTGAATCCATCCTGTCTTCCTATGATGGTGCACCTCTGCTCCCATTTTCCTCTGCTTCCTTCAGTAGTGAATTGTTTCGCCATCTGCATACAGGCTCTCAAATCCTTCCACAAGTTGCTTCTGCTGTGGAGAGTGATGAGATGTCCCTGCATGCTTCTCTGCCAGTGGCTGGGGGTGATGTACGGTTAGAGCCCAGCCGTGCTCAATATTCTGAGGTGGTGTCACATCAGACCATGACTCCTGCTGCTTCAGAGACACTGGAATTTGGTGATAGTGAAGTTGGTGTCCTTCATAAAGCGTGTGTGTTTTCTCAAGTTGAGCCGTCCAGCAGCGATGTCATGATGTTCAGCATGCATGTTCTCCAGGGCCTGAACCTTCTCACGCATTCTCTAGTAACGCAGGCTCCCAACACCTCCTCACTGTTTCTTACAGTCCTGCAGTACCTGTGCATGATTCTGTCAATATGTCTCAACAGGGTCCCTTATTTAGCAGCCCTAGCCACATACCACTGCCTCGGTCTTCATTAATAACCCCAACCACCTCATTGCTGCAGCCTACTCATGACCTCCATGGTGATGGGGAGTGGTCTGGAACCTCCTCTGATAGTGAATTTCTTTTACCTGACACAGATGGTCTGACAGCCCTTAACATTTCTTCACCTGTTTCCGTAGCTGAATTTACATATCCCACATCTGTGCTGGGTGACGGTAATAAGCTGCTTTCCCAAAGTGACATAATAGACGGAAATCCGACTGAATTGCACATTTCTTCTTTCAGTCATGCCCGACCTGTACAATGAGGTAAATGGGGTGAATGCATCTTTACAAGAAGCCCCTGTTTCCATTTCTAATGCAAAGGACATTCCTTCAGGCTCTCTTGCTTATACTGCCAATAAGGTTTTTGATCATGAGATTAATCAAGTTCCAGAAAATAACTTTTCAGTTCATCCTACACATTATCGCAAGCATCTGATGATACTGCTCTTAAACGTGCGCATGTTGTAAACTCACAGTCAGTGTCCTCTGACCTTGCTTCTAGGGAAGTGCTATCTCCTTCAACTCAACTCTTATTTTATGAGGCCTCGGCTTCTTTTAACACCAAACTATTATTGCTGCAACCTTCCTTTCAGGCTTCTGATGTTGACACATTGCTTAAAACTGCTCTTCCATCTGTACCTAGTGATCCAGTATTGATCAAAACCCCCAAGGTTGACCAGATTGGTTGATCAAGTTGCTGTTTCCCCCTAAAACAAGTTCTGAGCTGACCGATAGTGACAGTTCTGATGCTGAGTTAGTGGGTGGTGGTGACAATGGTGATACTGATGATTATGATGGTGATGGTGACAGAGATAGAGGTGGCTTATCTGTAAATAAGTGTATGTCATGCTCCTCCTATAGAGAACCCCAAGAAAAGGTAATGAATGATTCAGACCCCCAGGAGAACAGTCTTGTGGATCAGAATGACCCAATCTCATATTCACTATGAGAAATCTGAAAAAGAAAGTAAAGTCACAGGTGTGCCCTCAGAAAGTCAGACTAATATGGACAGAAACCCTAAGAAACCACCGTTAACAAGCATGCTCCCCCGAAAGCACAGTGATGGAAGACAGGACAGTGACATTCAGGCTGGTGATGTCCTGTTTGCTTTGACCCCAGAATCTAAAGCATGGGCAGCTCTTACGAATGATGAAGAGAGTGGATCAGGGCAAAGTACCTCAGATAACCTTAATGGTAATGAGACTTCCACAGATTTCAGTTTTCCAGATGTTAATGAAAGGAGTGTTGATGGGGTCCTGGAAGCAGGTGACTCAGAACTAACTCCTGGATCCCCACAGTCCTCCACACCGACTGTTACTAGCAGGCACTCAGAAGTGTTCAACCTTTTGAGGCAGGTTAGTTATGGACCAAAGGATAACCTTCATTCTCAAAAAGTAAAAAATTCATGGAAAGACAGAAATTTAGTAAAATGGTACATCATTATTTAATTAAAACATCAAAATAACTTACAATTTTTAAAGTATGATTTTATTCATTATTTCAAATAAATGCTCAATATATTTTTCATTCTTTATTAAAATATTGTTGGCATACCATATTGTACTAGTTTCAGGTGTATTACATAGTGATTCAACATTTACATATCTTTCAATATGATCACCGTGACAAATCTATGAAGCATCTATCACTGGGCAAAGTTATTACACTATTATTGACTCTATTTCCTGTGTTGTACATGATATCCCTGTGCTTTATTTATTTTATGAATGGGAGGCTGTCCCTCTTACTCACCTTCACCTTTCTCACCCATCTTTCCATCCCCTCTCCTCTCTGTTAGCCATCAGTTTGTTCTCTGAATCTATGAGAATTTTCTGTTCTATTTTGGTTTTTAGTTCTTGGCCAAAGAGATAAAGTGATTTTTATTTATTGTCAATTTTTCCTATTCTACAAGATGCCTATTATATTTGGGAGCTATTATGTATGCATAATATATTTTCAATGCACTGCTTTTTAAATGATAGATTGGAGTGTGCTATTTTTAGATGATTTTAATTTTCATATTTATTCATGCTATAAAATAAGCTGCAAACCAATTCTATTGAATCATAAACTGAATTATAAATTCTGAGAGTAATATAAGTACCCCTCTCTCTTTGTCCCATGAAAATGAATTATATAATTTGCACATCAACATTAGTTTATGGGGCTTTAAAAAGTCCTATTGCTAACTTTTGAGAGTGAATGGTAAAATTTAGGGAAAAAAACCTGTTTTAATTTTTTTAATTTTCTTTGATTACCTTAATGCTGCCTAAAGAGGGCAGCATAAACTAACAAACCACAGTGTACTTTGTACTTGCTGTTACACACCTTTCTAAGTTAAATAATGGGCATTAATATGCAGTGTGTGCATAGGTATTGCTTGACAAGACCTATAGCACTAGAACATTTTCCATAGAAATGCACTTCATTTATTAATGTATTTTATGTAAATTAGTTTATTCACCAGATGTTTCCTAGAGCAGATTACTGACAGTTTATATGATACAGATGTTTGCTTGAAGTGCCAATGAGAAGAAAAGGGGAATTCAATACCATTAAGCATATGAAATACTATATAATTTAATCAAATTGATCATAGAGAATTTTATAATTTGCTTTTATTAATTTTAAGGCATTTTAACATCAACAGTGAAAATATGTAAATCTTAACAGTAAGTTAAAAAACAGGCTAAAGTAACATTTTGCACTGTTATTGCTTAAAAGTCAACATTTGTAATCCAGAACATAGACATCAATCTCATTAGGATATTTTCTCTTTCGTTATTTTTATCCCTTGGATTAATCGTATATTTTTCTTACAGTACAGCAACAATTAAAAGTTTGTACAATTTGATAGAGAAATTGTACTAAGTATTCTGACTTGATGCTATTTAACATTGCATTCCAGGTTAAAAACTTAAAATGTGTGTGAAAACAAATAATGAGCCAATAGGTCGCCAATTCACGAGTATTGCCATATGTATGAGGTCTGCCCAGAAAGTATCCAGCCATGTAGTATGGAAAATAGAGGTATTTATTGAAGAAGATACAAGAAACATTGTACATAGAATAATGGTGCCTCAGTCCTCTTCCAAATAGGCACCGTGGGATCTCACACAGTTCTCCCAATCACCAGCAGCTGCCTCATCATATTTTCCTGCATCTCATCTATAGTCTGAGGCATCTTCCCTTTCAAAGGTGATTTTAGTTTGGGGGAAAAACCAGAAGTAGCAGGCTGCCAAATCTGGGTGGTACAAGGGTTGTGTCACCTGGGTGATTTGGTATTTCTCAAAAAAACTCTCTAGATGTGATGTATGAGCAGGCACGTTGTTGTGATGAAGCTGCTAACCACCAGTTGCCCATAGCTGCCACCTTCTGAATCATCTGAACAATTTCCATGGAGAATGTTCAAGCTCAACACAAAATTTGATGCAAATATATTGTTCTACTCAATCAGTCATTTTGAATGCCGTAACCACACAGTACACATGCTCGCTCAACTGCATCTACCACCCCCAATGACTAGTACAGGGAATTCGTCATTATTCACATAGGTGTATTCCAGTCCACTCTCTGGCTGCCAGGACACATCGATGTAGTGCAAACTGTTCTTGTTATATTAACAATAGTTAGACTTTTTCTTGACACACATTGTGTGTTGTTATATGGCTCTAATTATAGTACTTAAAAAATTTTTATTAGGTTTATTTTTAAGGAAAATATCAGAAATCCATCTATTTTTCCATCTTACTAAGTGGGTATCATTGAGATGTTCTTGCTAGATTATGCTTTTATGGAAAGAATAAATACAGAAAAATACCAAACGTATTCTTTAAAGATTTTATTTATTTATTTTTAGAGAGAAAGAAGGAGGGAGAAAACAAGGGAGAGAAACATTGATGTGAGAGAGAAACATTGATCGGTTGCCTCTCTCACTCCCAACTGGGCACCCGGCCCGCAACCCAGACATGTGCCTAGATTTGTTTACTAAAACTTAGCAATTTGCCTTCAGTAAGTTGCATTACATTTATTTAATTAAAATATGTTCTCCCACTTATGAGGAGAAAACAATATGAATATAAGCTCCAACATCAGCAAGTAACTTAATAATGAATAAGGTAAAACAAGATTGGAGAAAATTCTGCCCTGTTTTTAAATCTATATTTGTAAAAAAAGTAATGTGATATGTCTTATTGAATAATTGAATATGCCTCTTCATCGAATGTATATAGACTAATTCTGAAACTTATTTGATTATCTATTTTTAACTGTAGAATAACTTATAAGCCATGTTCCTCAAAATAATATAAATAAGCCAAATATTAGTATCTGTAATTTAGGACTGCATACACTGAGGCTCCAAGATACTAGATTCCTTGATCCAGGTCAATGAGGGAGTTAATACAAAACTGAGACTGGAAGCCTGGGTTATTGGTGTCTATGTCTTGGCACTAGGCTTTCAAGATTGTAGACATTAAAATATAATAATGCTTGATTTATAATACCAGAATTATACTATTTTATTCTGGAAATATACTTTAAAATATTAATCTTATTTATTTATTTTCTAATCTTCTATTCATAGATTCTTGTCTTATCATTTATGTAACTCACATATACTACTGAGTCATATCTAAATTAATTTAGTCTCAATGAATGAATAGAAAAATCAATCCAACTAATTGTCATTATGATATACAAAGGAACCCACTGGCTGTGTACACTTTCATGTAGTATCCTATCTTGAATGGAGTACCTAGGTTTTATAATATGTAATTATATGGTAATTTGTTACATATTTTGTGTTATGTGTTCTATATATATATCACACGTATGATCAGACATATCTCATATATATGTAGGCACATACATCTATATCAATGAGATATGTATGTGTCTATATATACTTATATACATATTGTTACGATACACGTGGTCATTGAAGATCTGTGTAATTATATAAGCCCACTTAGTATATAAATTAGTGTACAGCATTGGCTCTCAGACTTTAATGTGAATCAAAATCACCCAAAAGACTTGCTAAAACAGATTTCTGGGTCCTACCCACAGAGTATCTGATTCAGTAAATATGGGTGGCTGGGACAAGCCCAAAATTTGCATTTTTAGCAAGTTCCAGGTGATACCAGTGCCACTATTCTGGGGACTGCACTTCAAGTATGACTGACACAGATGATAATATCAGTTACTAGGTATCGGGGACTTTGCTAAGTGGATGATTTCATTTATTCCCCACAGACTTTCTATTTAGATACCATGGTTACAGGAGAAGAATGTGAAGACAATTATGTATAAATCAAAGTGCTTTTATAAATTTCATAAAGAAATTTTCAATGCATTCACCATCAGATTAATTAGTTTTCAGATGAACCTCACCATAATACATAATTACCTGAGTACATGACAAACAAAATAGAAAGTAAACTTGGGCTTCTCTCACAAGACTATTAATTACAGCTCAGGTGTCAGTTGACTTAGACTATTTCCACTTTTCAGTTTTATGATTTTTTAGCCACATCTTTGAATTCTACATTTTTCTAGCTAGTACTTCCATACTTATAAGAACAAACATCTTGAGAAAACTAGGTATCATTTATATGCCTTTGACCCATATGAGTAGATTAAATTATTGGCCCTTTTTGCATCATCCAGTGACAGAAGGAAGCTACTGTTTTAAATCTTAAGTTCTCTGCATTAGGTATATTTTAATGCTCTGTTTATGAGCTTATGTTACTCTCAAAATATTTAAAATTCAGTTGAACCTCTTGTGTCATGTCGCTAATAGGAAGGTACTTTGTATAACAGCACCAAGTGTGCCGTTTGTGTAGGAAGCAGTGTAGACCCTCACGGAGAAGTTAAGTGTAGTTCTTTCAAAACTCCTCCAGGTGGACGTGTAGTGGCGTCAGAGTCATCATGGTGGAACAGTACCGATGTTCAGGTCCTTCCTTTCCCACTGCACACACCTCAAAGTAGGAGGATATTGGTGGCTGGCCACAGACATCCTGTGGTTGTGAAGCTCTTTTAACAACTGGGGAAGATAGCTCCAGAAGCAGTGATTTTGAAAGCACTAGAAAAATAACACACCTGCTTAGTCACGAAAAAGCAGTCATTTGTCATCTTTTAAAATGAACCCAAAGAGAGAATTTAGCCTCTTTCATAATTTATATTTGCATATTTGAAAATGTCTTAGGTCTATGTAGTCCTTCAATTCACAAAAGTAATATATTTTATTTGATGGTGAAAACTTTTGATAAAGAGAGCATTCAAAATAATACTTTTAAAACATCCTACATGTAAATTTTTAAATAGTTTGGTGGATTGAAGGGTTATCTTAACAAAAAAAAGTGTTATCCTAAGATTCTCTCTTCATAAAATTAAGTGCTCCTAATTATTTACCTAATTTCAGGATTAAAAATATTTCCTGTAAAATTAAGTTTGGAAAATCGAGATTTTATATGGTGATCCGGTAAGTTGCACTGTTTTCCTGATCGTTTTTTGTAGACACTGGGTAGTCTTATTAATTTCAGTACTTCCATTTCTCTTTTAACAATCTTTTCAAGCCAGTATTATGCTCATTTGTTGCCACAGCTCGCCTACCTGGATACCAATCTCTGTTAGGACGTTATATGTCTTCAGCTCTGATTTTTAAATTTTGTCCTACTTAAATCGGCTTATAATCATAGACATTCTTTGCACCATAGAGTCAAAATTTTAAAGGTAGGCAACAGAGATGAAGATTGCAGTTATTTGGTTGAAAAATACTGTAACTTGAAGTTGAAATATCAACCCTTTCCATTTTCTCCAACACAGAGGCCAGTAATAGTAGCCATGAGTTTTGTATTGGTCTAGCTGAGGGGCTGGAGTCCGAGAAGAAAGCAGTTATTCCCCTGGTGATCGTGTCAGCCCTGACGTTTGTCTGTCTAGTGGTTCTTGTGGGTATTCTCATCTACTGGAGGTAAGTCGAGTGTTTGTTTTGGAACTGTAGTTCATAAAGCTCGGATTTTTGCCTGTTTTTGAATACGTTTTGAAAGTTCTTCAAAGCGTATTCAAAATTCCTTTTACTAGAGAGCTACTGCTAGTTTATCCAGGTAACTATGGATAGGTGAATTTTTGAATCCAGAGACATAATGATAAAAGATTTGATTGTTCTTCATACTTAAATCAAACAATTAAAGGTAAAATAGAGGACCTTTGACTGCTGTTAACATAATACAGTATTTTGAAAGTTTGCACTTTCATATTAATATAATGAACATTCAAACATTATCATAACATTTAACATAAATCTAAGCTTCTCAGATTAAATGCTCCCACTGTTATAATTTCAAATGTTGTTATCCAGGAAAACATAATGTCAATACAGTAAACAAAGTTTTTTAATAACAGGATTTTGCATAAGATGTATATCAAGTGTATACTGATAAAAAATAATACCTCATATACCAAAGTTATTATCAAGCAATTAAAATATGAGTATAATAAGAAAATAAAGTTAATTACTATATCAAGACCTATGGGATTTTTAAATTTATTATAATTTGCCTTGAAGATGAAATTTAACTTCAGTCTCATCAATCACCTACTAAAACCTTTAAAAGACAAGGAAAATTGCACCTTTCTAACCTTCTTTCCTATATAAAAATATAGGAAATTTTTATCTTAAAATTTTTTTCCATTACATTTTTGTTGTATTTTTTCTATTACCATTTAGACCCCTTACATCCCCCTCCCACCCACCATCACCACACTGTTGTCCATGTCTATGAGTCCATTTGCCTTTTTCCTACAAGCCTCTTATCCTACAGCGAGATGAATGTACAGCAAATTAGTAAGTTTAATAGGAGCATAATGTAAATAGTATAACAGTTATGACTATGTCTGTTGGAAAACAAGGATCTTATAATAATATAAACAATATTAATAACTTTGTTCAAAGGATCTTTAATTAACTCTTTTTTGCTTAGCAAAATCTTTCTATAAGTATATATCAATACTCATTAGATGCTATCCCAAAATATTTTATATCTCTCATTTTATTCAAAAATATTTATTGTGTGTAATAAATGTTTTCCATGTACCTAGAACTATGGTAACTACTATGGGGAAATATTTTTAAAGAATGGAAAAAAGCAGTCACTTCTGCAGAGAAATTTATGCTTAATGAGGTGAAATAATTTTTAATTAAAAATATTTAAAATATTATAAAAGTATATGCTTGGCAGTTGAATTCTCTAAAGCTATAAGTGGTCTAAAAGAGATAAAGAGCTAAAGTTAAAGGAGAACATTGGATTTATTTATTTGCTTGTTTCTTTGTTTATTTATTATGTTTTTATTTTCATCACCATTTATCCCCCCATCTACTCTTCTACCTTTACCCACACCCCCCCCCCACAATTACCGCACTGTTGTCTATGTCCATGAGTTCTTTCTCTCTTTTTCCTTTTTTTTTAGATCCCTGCACCCTTCCAACCCTCCACCTCCAGAACTGTCAGCCTGTTCTTTATCTGTGAGTCTACCTCTATCTGGCTTCTTCAGTTTGTTCATTACATTCCACATATGAGTGAAATCATGTGGTAACTTTCTTTCTCTGACTGGCTTATTTCACTTACCATAATGCTGTTGCAAAGGGTAAAATTTTCTTGTTTTTACAGCCAAGTTGTATTCCATCGTGTAAATGCACCATAGCTGTTTTATCCGCTCATTTACTGATGGACACTTGGGCTGCTTCAAAATCTCGGCTATTGTAAATAACGCTGCAATGAAATATGGGTGCATGTATTTTTTTCTAATTAGTGTTTCAAGTTTCTTTGGATGAATTCCACAGTGACTGCACCAATCTGCATTCCCAAGAGCACTGCACTAGGGTTCCCCTTTCCTACATCCTTGCCAACATTTGTTGTTTGTTGATTTAATGACAGTAGCCATTCTGATAGGTGCAAGGTGATATCTAATTGTGGTTTTAATTTGCATTTCTCTGATGATTAGTGACTTTGAGCATCCTTCATATGTCTATTGGCCATCTGTATGTTCTCCTTGGAGAAGTGTCTTTTCAGGTCCTTTGCTAATAATTAATTGGTTTGTTTCTTTTTTTTGGTGTTGAGTTTCAAAAGTTCTGTATAATTTTGGGTATTAACTGCTTATCAGATGTATTGGCAAGTGTGTTTTCCCATTCAGTGGGTTTGCCTTTTGATTTTGTTGATGGTTTCCTTTGCTGTGCAAAAAATTTTAGTTTGATATAGTCCCATTTGTTTATTTTTTCTTTTGTTTTCCTTGCTCAGGGAGATATATCAGAAAAAAATATTACTACAACAAATGTCCAAGATTTTACTGCCTATGTTTTCTTCTAGGATTTTTATGATTTTGAGTCTAACATTTAAGTTGTTAATCCATTTTGAATTTATTCTTGTGTGTGGCATAAGAACGTGGTCTAGTTTAATTTTTTTCATGTATCCAATTTTTTCAACACCATTTATTGAATAGGCTATCTTTAACCCATTGTATGTTTTTGCTTCCTTTGTCAAATATTAACTGACTATAAAGGTGTGGATTTATTTCTGAGGACTTTATTCTATTTCATTGATTTATATAGATAGATAGATAGATAGATGTGTGTGTGTGTGTGTGTGTCTGTTTTTATGCTACTACATTGCTATTTTAATACTGTGGCCTTGTAGTATAATTTGATATTAGATGGTGCAATTCTTTCAACTTTGTTCTTTCTCAAGATCACCGTTGCTATTTGGGGCTATATGTGGTTCCATATAGATTTTTGGAATATTTTTTTCTAGTTCTGTGAAATATGTCATTAGTGTCTTGATAGGAATTACATTTGACCTATATATTGCTTTGGGTATCATGGACATTTTAATACTGTTAATTATTCACAGAATATACTTCCACTTATTTGTATCTTCTTAATTTCTTTCTTCATTTTCTTATAATTGTCCAACTCTATTTTCAATCCTTGGTTAAATTTTTGCCTAGGTATTTTATTCTTATTGAAGCAGTTGTGAATGGAATTGCTTTCTTAGTTTCTCTGAGAGTTCATTATTGGTGTATAAAAATGCCACTGATTTTTGGACATTAATGTTTTATCCTGCTACTTTGCCAAATTATTTAATAAACCTGGTAGTTTTATTTTTGGTGACATCTTAGGGTTTTTATGTACAATATCATGTCATCTGCAAATAATGACATTTTTACTTCCTTCTGTCCAATTTGGATGCTTTTTATTTCTCCTTCTTGTCTGATCACTGTGGCTAGAAGTTTCAGTGCTATGTTGACAAGAGTGGTGAAAGTAGACATCCCTCGTCTTGTTCCTGAATGTAAGAAAAACATTTTTAGTGTTTTCTCATTGAGTATGATTTTTGCTGTATGTTTTTCATATATGGCCTTTATTATATTCAGGTAATTCAGTTGAAAGTTTTTATATAAGTGGGTACTGGATTTTATCAAATGCTTTTTCTGCATTTGTTAGTATGATCATGTCATTTTTATCTTTCATTTTGTTTATGTGATGCATTACATTTGTCGATTTGTGAATATTGTAACAACCTTGCATCCCTGGAATAAATCCCACTTAATCATGAAGAATGATCTTTTTAATGTGTTGCTGGATCTGATTTACTAATATTTTTTCAGAGTATTAGCATCTATGTTTATCAGGTATTTGGCCTATAAATTTTTTCTTTGTAGCGTCTTTCTCTGGTTTTGGAGTTAAGTTAATACTGACCTCATAAAATGAGCTTTGGCGTCTTCTCTCCACTTGAAATTTTTGGAATAGTTTGAGAAGGATAGGTGTTAGCTCTGCTCTGAATGTTTGTTAAAATTCACCTGTTAAGCCATCTAGTCCTGGGCTTTTGTTGGATGGGAATTTTTTGATTAATGCTTCACTTTCACTAGCTGGAATCTGCCTATTCAGGTTCTCTGATTCTTCCTGATTTAGTACTGAAAAACTGTATGTTTCTAGGAATATATCCATTTTGTTAGATTGTCCAACTTTTGAGCATATAATAGTTATTCATAATATTTTCTTACAATCCTTTGTACTTCTTTGGTCATTTGTTACTTCTCTTCTTTCAGTTATTATGTTATTTATTTGGGTTCTCTCTCTCTCACTCTCCCCCCCCGCCTTCTCGTGAGTCTGGTTAAAGGTTTGTCAATCTTGTTTATCTTTTGAAAGGACCAACTGTTGGGTTCATTGACCTTTTGTAATGCTTTTTAGACTGTGTTTTAATTTATTTTTGCTCAGATTTTTATTTTTTCCTTCCTTCTACTCACTTTGGACTTTGTTATTCTTTTTGAAGTTCCTTTCACTGTAAAGTTAATTTGCTTATTTGAGCTTTTTCTTGTTTCTTGAGATAGGCTTATAATGCTATGAATTTCCCTCCGAGTTCTCCTTTTGCTGTGTCCCACAGGTTTTGGGTGGTTGTATTCTCATTTTCATTTGTTTCAAGGTATCTTTTGCTTTTTTTATCTCATTGTTTAACCCACTGATTCTTTTGTAACATGTTATTTAGCATCCATGTTTTTGTGTGTTTTTCAGTTTTGTTCTGCTCATTGATTTCCAGTTTCATAGCATTATGGTCAGAGAAGATGTGTGATATGATTAGAATATTTTTAAATTTATTGATACTTGTTTTGTGTCCTAATGTGGTCTATCCTAGAAAATGTTCCATCTGCACTTGTAAAGTATGTATATTCTGCTGCTTTGGGGTGAAATGCTCCTAAGATCTCATCTAAATCCATTTGATCTAGTGTGTCATTTAAGGCTCTCATCTCCATGTTGATTTTCTGTCTAGAAGATCTGCCTATTTTGGCAACGGGGTGTTAAAATCCTCTATTATGACTGTATTTCTGTCAGTCACTCTGATTATATCCATCAAGATTTGCTTTACATATTTAGGTGTTCCTATGTCAGGTACATAAATGTTTACCAGGGTTATGTCGTATTGCTAGATTTCTCCCTTTATCATTACATACTGTTGTTCTTTGTCTCTTACTATAGCCTTGGTTTTAAAGTGTATTTTGTCAGACATTAAGTATTTCTATCCCACCTTTTTTTCATTTCCACTTGCATGGAATGTATTTTTCCATCCCATTACTTTTAGTGTATGTGTATCTATCATTCTGAATTAGGTTTCTTATAAACGGCATATATATTGGACTTATTTTCTTACCCATTCAGGTACCCTATGTCTTTTCATTGGAACCATTAAACCATTTACATTTAAAGTGATTATTGATAGATATATATTTATTGCTCTTCATTTGTTTATATATGTTCCTCTGCTTGGTTTGTTGTCGTTTTGGGTTTTTTTTTTCTTTTTCTCTTCATCCTCTTCTTAAAACAAGTCCCTTAACATTTGTTGTAATACTGGTCTGCTATAAAAAATTAATTTAGCTTTTCCTTGCGTGGGAAGCTCTTTATTTCTCCTTCAGTTTTAAATGGTAGCATTCCTGTGTAATGTACTCTTGGTTGTAGGTTCTTGCTTTTCATCACCTTGAATATTTCAGGCAAATCTCTGGCCTGAAATGTTTCTGTTGAGAAATTATAAGACAGTCTTAAGGGAACTCCCTTGTAGGTAACTAACTGCATTCTCTTGTGGCTTTTAAGATTCTCTTCTTGTCTTTAACCTTTGCCATTGTAATTATGATGTGTCTTGGTGTGAGATTCTTCTGTGCTTCTTGCCCTTCTGTGTCTTTTTCCTTTGTCAGGTTAGCGAAGTTTTTGGTCATTATTTTCTCAAAGAGGTTCTTGATCCCTCGCTCTCTTTCTTCTCCTTCAGGTACCCCTATGATGCAGATGTTGTTATACTTCATGTTATCCCAAAGGACCCTTAAACTAACCTCAATTTTTTTATTCTTTTGCTGCTCTGATTGAATACCTTTTTATACCTCGTCTTCCAAAATGCTGATTTGATCCTCTTTTTCATTTAACCTACTGTTCATTCCTTAAAGTGTATTAGACATTGCATTCTTCATTTGTGACTGGTCTTTTTTATGGTTTCTATGTCCTTTTTCACGCTGTTGAGCATCCTTATAATTATTACTTTGAACTCTACCTCTGATAAATTGCTTACTTATGTTTCATTTAGCTATTTCTAGAGATTTCCTTTGTTCTTTCATTTGGGACTTGTTTCTTTGTCTCCCCATTGTGGTTGCCTCTTTGTGTTTGTTTCTCTTTATTAAGCATATCTGCCATGACTCCTGGTCTTGTTACAGTGGCCTTACTAGTAGGTGTCCTGCGGGACCCATGACACAGCGTACTATGCTCACCTGAGCTGGGTGCTCTAGGGATGTTTCTTGTGATTGTTATATGGGCCCTGATTTTGTAATTGAATCTTAATTTCTATTGACCCACTTGTGCATGAGATTGACCCTCAGTCTGGCTGATTATGAGGTTCAATTCCTGACACAGTGTGCAAGCTGCTGGGCAGGTGATGACCACTGGAATCAAAATTTACCTCAGCCAATTTTGGTGCCTGTCAAGATATTCCTGTCAATGTGCTGCTTGTGCTGCTTAATGGATCCTGCTCTGTTGTTGTCTGAGTGTCCACTGGGTATGTTGGTTCTGGGTCCCTTCGAAGAGACTCTGACCCAACTCTATGTTGGATACTGCTTGTGACTGGCCCTGGGCAACCTCTTTAGATCTATCACTGATCCACAGCTTGTTGTTCCATCTACTGGTCCTTGGTGTTTGCAGAATGGACTCATCTCTGCACTAAAGCTGGCATTTTACCAGCATTGGGCCCTAGTGAGGGTCAGCTAAAGTCTTAAAGTACCCAGAGATCCATTTCTGCTTACAGGCTGACAGTTAGGCTTAGTTACTGAAAGAGCCTCCAGCTGTGCTCTTCAGCAGGGCAAAAGCTCCACAGGGTGGGGTGAGAGGGAATCCTGCAGGTGGGGCTATTGTTTCCCTTAATATTTATGCCACATGGATGGGAGTGATCTACCCAACAATGATGGCTACTTTAGTATGGGGAATGACTGAGCACAGGGATGCTGGGGACTGACACTTCAGCTCTTTCCCAACAATCCACCAATCCCAGAAACTCCTCATGAGGCTCTAGTCTGCTCTGACCTTCCTCTGCTAGAGCCCAAGTTAAGTGATTGAAAATAAGATTTTGTGCATTGGTCCTTTAAGAGGGTGGTGGTATCTCTAATCTACCTCTCCTTGGCGAACAGAAACCTTGCTGGTTTTTGCAGCTGGATGTTATGTGGGCGCCTTTCCCAGTTTTGGTGCTCTAGGCTTAGGAACCCAGTTTGGAGTTTAGACTCCACACTTCTCAGGAGGAGCCTCCCTGCATCTGATATATCACTCCAGAAATAGCTACTGCTCATGGGAGCCCAGCCAGCCACCTCATACCTCCATACTTCCTACCAGTCTTGATGTGACTTCTTCTGTAAATCCTTGGTTATAAGGCTTCTCTCCAGGTAGTCTTTAGTTGGTTATTCAGGGTAGTTTTTCTATAATTTAGTTGTAATTCTAGTTTGGTTCTGGGAGAAGGTTAGTGTAGCTTCCACCTACTCTGCCACCATCTTGTATCTCCCTTAAGTGTTTTCAGCTTCTCTGCCAAGCTAGGTCCTGTACGACACCTGGACGAGACAGACCCATCCAGCAACTACAATGGGGCTCCAGAAAAAGACAGTTTGGAAAAACTGAAGGGGGGAGGGCAAAGAAATTGGGGTCTGGGAGCTTTCAGGGTATGTGTATTTTGGGGGAGGGTCAGAGTTTGTGACCTTTTTCTCACCTTCACTTTATGTGCTCCCAAGAATAAGGGGTCTTGATTGGGCAGAATGCACATGGTAAATGGAAAATGTAGTGCTCGAGCTGGGTGGAATTCAGAAAGTGCAGATAATGAAGAAGGTCATTCAAGGCAGGAGGGAAGACCAGGAGGCAGGATGAGCTGAGTGTGTCTGAGACAGTGAGGCCTGGAGCATGTCGCTGCATGTGGTTGTACTTTGGTTGGCTAAAGTAGAATGTTTTGATGAGCAACTATATTTCCTACCTGACTTTCTTCACAGAACAAAATAGACTGCAGACTATGGACAGCAGATAATGATTTTTGTTATCCCGTATGGGTTAGGTGTCTATTTTGTCCATAGCATGATACAAAGATACTTTGTTCAGTAATTTCCAAAGTTGCCAAGATTCTTTTTATAGAAGATTCTGTGCTTAGCAGAACCCCCCAAACCCAGTAAAGAAATCATAAATATTTGCTCAATAAGAACTCAATTGCTTTTCTTCCCATTGGGCTTGTTAACCCACCTTCTTATGAACATTGATATCATGTTTACTTAGATGACTGGTTTATACCTAATGTGAATTTTCCTGCCAAATCAATTTTAAAGCTAGTGAGAATCGGGGTTAAACAAATTTAAAGTAAGATGGAAAACAGGACCAAACTCTACTTCATAGTATAAAGTGTTAGAATAAACTTCCAATAAAGATGTCAGATAGTTTATAGTTATAAGATGGAAATAATTAGAATGAGTCTTCTAATTTGTTACTTAATATTTTAAGTTTATTTCCTACCAATTTGAAAATGACTCTTATTCAGTATTATTTGATTTTTCACAGAAAATTTATGACCCATGAGTATTATGCAGAGAAAAAAATAACATTACATGTTGGACAATATTAATTTGAACATTATCTATAAGATGTTTCTCCATTTTTTCACAAATAACCCTTTCCATACCTTGAATGCACATTAGCACTCTGATGACTTTATGTATATATTTTATATCTAACTATCAACTGTTCTGATGAGATTTGTCACTCTTACTTAGAAAATTTATCATATTCATCCTACTCACATCCAATTGAAGTTAAATTACTTTGAAATGTGACTTTTTATATCAATAATACAATACAACTATCGTTTGCTAAATTACCAAACACAAGTGTTAGTACATTCTTCAGGGTTTGTGTGAATTATCCAAATTCCAGTGCAAATGCATTTGTAAACAAAATGATTTCACTAACCAGTTTAGAAACATTTAAGACCTGCCTGGAAACCGCAGCCTGTGGAAAGGTTTAAAAATCATACCAACAAAAGTTCTAATGGTAACATGGCGCTTACAAGTGTTTTATATATTTAAACATTTTCTTATCCTACTTTTTCAGGAGAAGTTATAACCTCAAATGATATGTCTAATTTACCTAACTCAAGGTGGCTCCCTAAGTTTTGTGTAAACCTTGAGAGAAAGCATGTTGTAGCAGGAAGACAGGACAAATTAGAGGTAATAACATCTGGGTCCTTTTCCTAGTTCAGCCTGACATTTCCTGTATGGCCTTGGGCATGTCACTGATCCACCTAAGAATTAGTTTTCTCTTTTGACCACTTGGAGGAGAAGGGTCACTAGATCATCATAAAGATTTCAACCAGACCTACTTTAGGGTTTTTGTCATGAATACATCATGATGAGTATTGTTTCATAGGTGTATATCTATCTAAAAAATGAAATAATAATTACACATCCCTGGTTTTAAATTCTAAATGCTTACTGTGATGACAAGGTGTAAATTAAACAATCAAATTAACATTGATGGATAGGACCTATGTCTACAAGTTTAAAACAGTCGGCACTTTTTTCTTCATGGCTGAGTGATAATTAGCAGGAGACACAGTTATCAACACTTAGCACATAGACGTGAAGACATTCACTGCTTATACAGAACAGATGGACTATAGATATTGAATCTTTTCATACATTAAATAATATGCCTTGACATTACTTTCCAGATGTTTTAAGGTATAATTTACATGAGCCAGGTTGTAAGTTTTTAAGATGCAAAATTGCTTCAAAAAAGAAGCTTTTCAAAAAGTTATTTTTAAAGAAGACAACATTTTTAGAGCTTTCTTAGTAGTTAGAATCTAAACAAGTACCAAAGGTATGTTCAACAAAATAGCACTCTGTCAAAAGCCATGTAGAAAAGAACTGTCCATAGACCATTATTTTGGCCAGGGGTGTGTGTGGTGGGGAGAAGAACATTTTGAACTCTCTCTTGCTCTTAAATTTAAATTTGTGGGCCACCGAATGAAACTACCACCCCAGAATAGCAGCCTCCCAGCAAGTCCCATGCTGCCTTTTAAGTAGAAAGTCACTTCCTAGGTGAAGCTGTCCTGTCTAGTGTACCTGAGCAATACACAGATGCCCTTCATCCAGAATTTATCTTGCACTGTTTAAATTTTTCATACTTTCAAGCTTTTTGGCATGAGTTATCAGGTTCTTTTTTCACTAGTTAATACCAGTAACATTATCAGAACATTATTTTTTAAAGCCAAAGAATATCTGATTACACTTCTGAAAGAAATAGAATTGGTATTTATCCAGTTACTACAGTGAACATTAGCAACATGTTAGACTTACACCAATATGCTTTAATTTTACCTTTTCTACCTTCAGACGGTGCCTTCTTCCCATTCTCTTAGACACATCCTCTGTCTATTCATGCACCTGTTCATCCATACTCAGATTCATCTTTCTCTAGCTATACATTCCACCTCTCCCTCGCAAATGTTTCGATTTTAAGTTATTTCATTTGAAACTCAGGTAGACTGGAGAGTCTAGAATGCAGCTGTGCATAACTTATGGTTGACGGGTTTACTTGCTCCTGAAAATTCATCTCATTATTCAACGTTTAACACCTATTGTACTCCTGTTGGGTCTACATAAATCAAAAGACATGGTCCCATCTTTTTTAAAAAATGTAATAAGCACAAAACAAATATATTGCAAAATAATTACCCTAACCATTAATTAATAAGAGTATTTAAAATAAAATAATGGAGAATGACGTCCAGTGAAGTGAAGGTCATCTAGGATCGGTTAACCTTATTTTTCAAAACAGTCTTTATAAAGGCAATTGTGAGTGTAGGTTTGTGCTGGGTCCAGTGGAAACAGAGAAGCAGGGAGTGCTAGAATCTGCTTAGGAAATGAGAGGCTGTTTCACAGGGAAAATGTCACTGAACTGTCTTTAAGTAGGACAATGTTTGCCTGTCATTTCAGTGAGTGAGGCATTTGGTCACAAAAAGAACAATGTTTAAAGCAGGGAGAAGAAATAATGAGTTAGGACAGAAAGAGGCATGTTTAGAGATCAACTTGTTTGTATTAATTGGAGTACAAACATTTTTTTTAAAGGGCAAAGACCATAGGCAGGTAGGGTATAAATACTGTAAGATCTTGGTACCATAATCTAAAAACCTGTAATGTACATATCTAGAGCCAGTGTGTCAAAGTAATATGGAGACAGATTTTTTACTTGATACAGAAATATTTCAACAGTAGGGGATATAACAGTAAAGGCCTCCCCTTTGGTACCATTTGGAAGTCCTTAGAAGGGAATGAGTTATGAATTAGTATAAGACAAAAATATCTAGGAACCAAAGATGACGCATAAAGACATGAGCACTTTGTCACTGAAGGTATTCAAACTGGACCTTCTTTATATGTCAAAGATGTTGTTGAAGGGATTCTTTTATCAGCTGTGATATCGCATTAAGTCTTTACATGCATTTTATAGCTTTAAGATTCATTGACAAATGAATAAGTCCCTTTTACTGGCTTTTATAACTACATTTTAGAAGAATGAAAGAAATTTTATTCCGTGATTTTAAAAATTATATAAACCCAGTGTTTCCATATCAATGTGTCAGCATACGCTACATCTGTGATTACACAGATAAACCAAACTATCCCTGTAGTTTCTGCTCAGTCTGCTTTCAATTCTGCTCAAATGTGGACTTTCAATAGGAAGGTTTCTTTATCAGGAGACCTGTGGTCCTCTCCCTCCATTCCTCATTAGTCTGTTATCTCTCCACTTTCTAGGATGTGAACCTAGGTCAGGGTCCCTTCAACATTTGATTCGACAACCACTTGTGTTCCTCCTGCACCCTCTGTTCTTTTTAAAAGACATTCTTGTGTTCCCTCCCTTATCTATGTTCTCACAGGTTTGATTAGCAAAGGCTTTAACCTTCAGACTAGATTAGCTACGTACATTGTTAATTCTGGATTTATTTTCTCATGACATGAAGGTTACAAATAAACTATATAATGCTATACAACTTTTATTGATAGCAGTGTATTCATTGAACAAATATTTGGGGGCACATACAGTATGCTGGACACGGTTCTTAGCAGTGAGGACTAACACTACAGTGATTAAGAAAAAGTACTTTGCCTTCAGGTGGCTTACATTCTGATAAGGAAAGACTAGCTAAAAACATACAAGATAAACAAAGAAATACAAAAGTAAAGTGTTTCATACATTGATAATTGCCACAAGGCAAACAAAAAGGCAAAGAATAGTGACTTGGTGGGTGGGGCTGGATTCTCAAAGGAAGTGGCATTTGAGCCAGTGCAAAGCTGATGGGAAGAAGGAAGGTGACCAGAGGGAACAGCAAGAGCCTAGGCCTTAAGATGGTATCTACATGGACTCCTCGAGGCAGAAAGAGAGGGGCCATGGGAAAGGGGGGTGGTCAAGGAACATGTATAAAGGACACATGGACAAAGCCAAAGTGAGGTAGGATTGAGGGTAGGAGGTGGGGGTGGACGGGGAGGGAGGAGTGGTGGCCGGAGAATGGAGACAACTGAACTTGAAGAACAATAAAAAATAATAATAATAACAACTAGCACCCAGAAGGTAAGGGAAGGAGTTGTAGAAGATTATTGAAGTAGGCAGGAGACTGGGTCATGGAGGGTCATACAGTCTTTCCTGAAGTAATTAAATATCAGTCTAATTCCAATGGGAAACCATTGAAGAATTTATGCAGAGAACTGATAATTGGAAAAACATCGCAATTTAGGTGTGTCATATAAAAACAAATGTTATGTTAAAGTTCATTAGGATAAATATCTTGTACCTTGAAGTTTTTAAATGGAAAATAAGATTGGCAGTTTTACTCAAACAGATATTTCTATTTAAACTTAACCACTCAGGAATAATACTACAAATAAATTAAAAGACTCATGTGAAACAGTATCATTGAAGTTTTAATTATCTAAAATTTTTAATTAAGAATGGGTTGCATTAGCTTATAGTAGCAATTGGTTCTCTGCTCTTCTCAGTAGTTTGTGATGTCTTCCCACCAGATGTTACTCTTACTATCTGAATGAAAATAGATTCAGGTGGCAATGTAGGTCATAAGATGTCACTGATTCCAAATATATTTAATCTCAAAACCCTCATCAACAAGGTTAGCATCTGTTGAAAGGAAAATCACCCCCGGTTTTGGTTATATGCTCATTATTGCCTCACTTTATCTTATCATTAGCATGTTATCATAGTTACAGTATAAAACTGCCTGCTTTTTTCATCAAAATGTTACTCTTGTGGAAATTTCATTTCTACATGGTCACAGCATGCTGCCTTTTCCTAGCAGCTGAATATGCTCACAAGGTCTTGGTAACAGAAATATTGAATGAAAATAGCTTTGTACACACTTTCTTTCCCACTGTAGTCCTGTCCAAGGTGGCAGGATGCTGGTGTGTAGCCACAGCGGAAGAGTGACTAGGGCATTGTGGTGTTCTATCTCAGAAAAGCTCTACTCGGCACCGTTACAACTTCAAATACCATCTCTGCTTTCAGCATGTCTGAGATCTGTTTGCTTGCTCTTCTGCAACTGGTACAGGTAAGCCATACATTGCTTTAATACTTTGTGTTTTATGAAACGGCTACGGATTTCAACTTACTTTTTTTCTGAAAATTGTCATAATATTCAAGCACCTCAGAAGCTGTCATATTATCTGTGGCAGCTAGGGTATAAATTGCTTTCTTTCATTTCCAGGAAATGTTTCTAGATGGCAACCTTTGATTTGGAGAAAAGTACTGGCCTCAAGTAATATCCACACCTCCAACACCTATCTTTCCAATTTCAGGTAATAGCTTAACGTGTGACTGTGAGTATCGGGTAGATGTTGAATGAGAAGCACAATGTTGGAAGGTTTCTCGTTATTGGAGTACTTTGCCAATGACTATAACATACTTCAGTAAATATTTGTGTTGCCAAAATATGTATGACAGCATGTGTCAGGCACCCAGGTGTATAACTTGTTCTCAGAAAATTTGAACATTCTTAACCATACACATGATGTAGAAAGATAATTGTAATTGTTCAGTTGTAATATATCAAAGAACATAAACATTTATAGCAATAACATATTACTTAAGAATAATGCTGAGTTTTGGTCATTCAGCTACTTTAATGGAAACCTAAACAACGAAAGTGGACGAAATCAATGCAGTAGAGTGGACAGGGTAAGATAACAAACATCAGGATAAAGTTTTGTTTTTATCTGATCATTTGTGTTTCCGTGAGAAAAGGTTTCTTATCTGTAACAGAAAAAAAATCAACTAGTTTTTTATCAGAATGAACCTGTTAATAATATGCAAGAAATAACCAGTGTCATTTTGATTAAGACACCCACTAACCCTAGAGTTCACACTATGACTAAGTCCACAGACACTTACTTAATTAACATTGTATAACATTGAAAGTGATATCAAAAAAGGAATTGTCTAGAAATGGGTGGCTTATGGAAGAAGCATGGATAGAGAATGAGATAAGAACATAGACAGTCACCAAATCAGGGAAAACAAAAGGAAAAAAACGTTCAAATGGTCATTTTACAGAAGCTTTTTTTTAATGTTCTGATAGTACATGTATTATTGCTAAAGACCCAAGTTCTACCTGATATTATCTTCTGAAATGTCATGATTTAAAAACTAGTAGAAAAAAATAGAGAGGCAATTTCTTTGTTATTTTCAAAGGGCATACGAATCAGAAATGTTTGGCTATTTTTCCTCTTTCATCAACTCTATGTCTTTTTTTATTCAGTCCTCACCTTGGGATACGTTTATTGCTTTTAGAGAGAGAGGGAGAGAAACATCAACATGAGAGAGAAACATTGATTGGTTGCCCCTTGTACGTGCCTCAGCCAGGGATTGAACCACATCCTAGGGATATGCCAGGACCATGAATCAAACCTGCAACTTTTTGTCGTTCAGGACAATGCTCCAAGCAACTAGGCCAACGAACCAGGGCATGAACTCCATCTTTAACCGGTACTGTCTTATTTCTATTTTTCTAGTTTATATTAAACTTCTGTGTACTTATTTTAGTACAGTACAATTTCTCATTAACATATTAGGAATTCTGAGACTGACAGCTCTGTTACTTATTGCACTTTGAGCCCCTTCACTTTCAAACATACCTCTTCATACCCTGTCAGCACTGGTGTGCAAAGTAACCATCATATTATCCAAGGTCCAGCATAAGTTATTATTAACAATATTTAAATAATCCAAAATCAGGACTTTGTTCAGGAAATCCAAAATCCCTGTTCTACTTTTCAGAATAGTCATCAAGGGCATCTCCTCTTTTCACCTGTGGCTCTCAGAAATGCAGTCCTGATCCCTGAAATGTGCACACTTTCATGTCAAGTCAGAGAGTAAAAAGATATGCTGGTCTTACTCACTTGCAGACCAGTTCATTAAAGGAATTACCCGAACAACATAATTATAAATAAGAAGTAGTCAATTTGCCTGTGTTTTGCAAAATGGGTAGAAGAATCTGTAGTAGAAGAACCAATGATTTTGACATGACAAATTATTTCTGTTTCTTATCCACTTATAAAAGCTACTTCCAGGCAAGATCCTGCTGTAGGAATTAAGGTAGAATTACACCTTTGTCTAGTGTTTCTTATGCTTAACTAGCTAATTCAATTTTAGTATTCAAGTACAGACATCTAAGAGAGAGAACAGATGGATGCTATTGTTTAAAAAAACAACAACAAATTCTTGGTAACTGAAACTTAAAAATATTAAGCAGCCTAGATGATGAACATCTGTTGATGTAAATAACTGCTTCTAGTGAAAAGTGTTTGATGTTTCCTTGTCAGAAATATCATTTGTGAAATTACGTACTGTGAACTAGTAACATGTTTTATCTGAGAAAGTCTTTACAGGAATAAAAATAGAGCCAGCTGAAATAATTTGGCCTCTTAACAAATAATGAACAGATTCAATGACTTTGTTTATATAGCTTATTTTCAAGTTAAAATTCTTGAAATACTAATTATTCAAAAGCCCCGAAGTTTTTTGATATTATTTTCAATGACTAGTCTGCATATAAATGTTTTCTATTGCTTATAGTGAAGGAGAAAATGTTTTCAACTGTAAATACCTGACTACTTAACTGTAAGACATTAAACTGTACAATTTTATAAAACTAAAATTGCGCTATATATGTATAATGTTTAGTCCATGGTAAAATGGAAAGTATAATATTTCCACGTTTTCCCTAGAATTTACATGCGACGCCTACTCAGGTTAAAGAAAGCTACCCATAAAGAGATGCAGATCACTGATAAGAAGTGATGCTTTGGTGGTGTTTATAATTTATCATTGAGAATTAACTCTTTTCTATTTACAGTATGAATAGAAAAGCTATTCCTGTTCAAATTAGAATCTTAAAATGCAGGTTATGATTGGTAAGAGAAAATTGGAAATTGTTGCTAAATGTTTCATTGGGATTATAAGAATAATTGACATTTGAAGTTGTTTTAGAAGAAGACACCTAATAAATCTTTAGAAATAAGAAGCACATTCATGCAAGTTGAATTATCCTTTCCAACCTCATTTTTTTTATTCACATATATGGTGTTGGCAATTCCAATACAGCACTTTCCACAGTATGTTGCAGACTTCATGCAAGTAACGGGTTTACTGAAGAATTTAAGTTAAGATTTTACAATATCTAATTTAAGTAATATGGAAAACAACAAATTAAAATGATTCAGCATAGACTATTTCTTGAGCTAATGACATTAAAAACATTTTTACTTCTAGTGAGAATATTAGTTCCATAACCACTTACATATTTAGGGGATGTGTTATGGTAATCATACTATTTAGAAAATTGGTTTTCCATTTTAAGAAGCCATGTTGTACTAGTGGAAACATTTAAAAACATTGTCAATATTGGTCCATAAAATACGGAACTTCAACATTCTTTTTAAAATAATCTGCATTAGTAACACTGATTTCTTTAAATTTTCTAAATTATATAAATTACACTAAACTACCAAATTTCATGATTTTCAGCCAAAATACACACAAACTATTAATTGCAAGTATTAGACCAGTGTAAATGCAGAAACATTTTTATGCATGTAAAATAAATATACATCGTAAAACTCCATCTTCTCAAGAACATATATATTTCTAAAAAACATTTAAACTTTACAATCAGTAAAAATGTTCTGTTAATATCTCTTAAAATACTTTTAGATAGACTAGAAAGCAAATTTGCTGTGCATTTATCATTACCCACGGAAATACCAGCTTAGCAGATTTTTTCAAAATAAGGTAATTTATTATATTAGGTGATTGATTCTATGTTCAAACTTTACCCACCTCTGGAAGTTATTTGTTTTTATTTCTATTCATATTACTGGTGAAACCAACTTCCACAGAGTGAACTAACAACCAATAAATAGCAGGGCTGGGGTTCGAGCTGTGGTCTGTGATTTCACAGCTCATGGCCTTTCCATTCCAGCAAGCTAGGGATTTTCAGCCCCACGTCCCCGGCCCCTCTTCCCCTCTAGGAAGTACCGCACTGCTTTTCTGTCTCCCTACCACCACCACCCTGGAGTCCCCAAGTACTCTTAGACCCCCTCCCCC
The DNA here is from genome assembly GCA_004026545.1 of Mormoops blainvillei. Classification (NCBI taxonomy): domain Eukaryota; kingdom Metazoa; phylum Chordata; class Mammalia; order Chiroptera; family Mormoopidae; genus Mormoops; species Mormoops blainvillei. The sequence continues at coordinate 37,348 of PVJD01006073.1, read as the reverse complement.
ACCTCTCTGAAGCACTTTCAGCTCTGATCTTCATCAGAGGGTGTTCGACCTCCTCCCCATTGCACCCAGCAATTGCTCCTGGGAGTCACACCAACCAAGGTATATTTAGGGAAGGAAGATGCCACAGATTAGAAAGCTTTAGGAAATCACAAGAAATGGAAATGAAATGTGATATGGCTTTACTAAATCAAAAATAGTCAATTCATTTAATCATAAATGAAACCCAAGTCATAGCTACATTGAATAAGAAAGCAGTGTGAGATAATGACTAAGTGAAGCAGAATAATAGAAAGAATTACATATTTAAAATATCCAATTAATTTTTCTTAAAATACATTGCTGGGAGGTGGGATGTCAACTCTAGAAACTATCAGATTCACATCAGATAAAAATTGTAATTGACAGAGGAAGAGTGTGTCAAGGACAGAGCCAATTTTCAAATGTTAAAAATTATAAAGAAAAATAGACAATTTATAATAAAGTTGCTGATAGGATCTATGGAAAAGCAAATTTATAGCTTTCCCAACTATAAAATCATTTTCAATATTATTAAGCTATTTGCAGTAATGAATTAATATGATAAACTCAAAATGTGTCTTCTTAATTATATTGCTTTTAACTCAGTCTGATTCACAAAAACTTTTCATTAGCTTAATAATTAGCTTAATAAGTAATAATGCTACCCATTTTAAGTGGCTCATATATTAAGTTGTTTTTAAATTGGGAATCAGAATGACTTGCTGCAAAAAAAAAAAGAATCTCAAAAGATTATTTGGAGAGAGGCTGGGCCATTTGCTGATAAATCAGATTTATATTTGGGTTATATACTTTCTCAAAAATAAAAGGCTTCATGTTATTATCTTAATATTAAATAATTCTGAATTTCAAACTAATATACTTAGAAAATATCTCTGAAAAGGATTTTAGTTCACATTAAAAAAAAATTGCCAGAAGTGGTTTTTCTATAACCATTAAAGTTTAAATTAAAAAGAGGTATACTAATTAAATATACAGAAAGTAGTACTATCTAAATTTTTGTTTCTTTTTTCTTTTTTTTATTGTTGTTCAATTAGAATTGTGCCCCTTTTCCTCCATTACCCTTCCCTGCCCTACCCACACCCCTCCACGCCCACATTCAATCCCCCACCACTTTGTCTTTGTCCATGGGTCCTTTAAACATGTTCATTGACTTCACCCTTCCCCTTCTTTCTCCCGTTATCCCTACCCACCTCCCCTCTTGTTACTGTAAGTTTGTTTATTTCAATATCTCTGGTTGTATTTTGCCCCCTTGTTTGTTTTGTTGATTAGGTTCCACTTATAGGTGAGATCATATGGTATTTGTCTTTCACCGCCTGACTTATTTCACTTAGCATAATACTCTCCACTTCCATCCATGCTGTCGTGAAGGGTAGGAGTTCCTTCTTTCTTTCTGCTGTGCAGTATTCCATTGTACTATTGTACTATTTTTCTGATCCACTCATTAATTAATGGGCACTTAGGTTGTTTCCAGCACTTGGCTATTGTAAATAATGCTGCTATGAACATTGGGGTGTATAGGTTCTTTTGATTTTGTGTTTCAGGATTCTTAGGGTATAATCCTAGTAGTGGAATTGCTGGGTCAAAAGGCAGTTCCATTTTTAGTTTTTTGAGGAAATTCCATACTGTTTTCCACAGTGGCCGCACCAGTCTGCATTCCCACCAACAGCGTACTAGGGTTCTCTTTTCCTCACAACTTCACCAGCACTTGTCATTTGTTGACTTGTTAATGATGGCCATTCTGACTGGTGTGAAGTGGTATCCAGTGTGGTTTTAATTTTCATCTCTCTGATGGCTAGTGATGCTGAGCATCATTTCATATGTCTCTGGGCCCTCTGTATGTCCTCCTTGGAGAAGTGTCTGTTCAGGTCCTTTGCACATTTTTTAATTGGATTGTTTGTCTTCCTGGTGTGGAGTTGTGTGAGTTCTTTATATATTTTGGAGATCAAATCCTTGTCTGAGGTATCATTGGAAATTTTATTTTCCCTTTTGGTTGGTTCCCTTTTCATTTTGCTGATGTTTTCTTTAGCCATGCAGAAGCTTCTTACTTTGATGAAGTCCCATTTGTTTATTCTTTCCTTTATATCCCTTGCTGCGGGGGACATATCAGTGAAAACGAACTAGAATAAATGATTTTAAAGTTTTTATAGATTTTTAGTATTTTGACAGCCCTAAATCTGTTACAAACCACCAAAGAGAAAACAGTATATTTTTTTAAATTAGTCGAAATAAACAAAAATATGTATCACTGAGAGATCCAAATAGTACTACAGTGATCAAATTACATTATATTTGGATATTAGCATATCTGACTAATATGATAAAATATGTCATCAAATATATGGTTTTTCTTATGTGCATTTTAAAAAATTCATCATATTATTATCCCTCTGTCTTTTAAAAAAATGTTGATTTTCCTTTTACATAATTTTAAAGTTCTAAAGTGTTAGAAAATTTGATTTGCATGCATCTGTCTGAAGCATTCGGTTTTGTTAGTATTTGACAAATGTATTCACTGCATTATCATAGTTTTACATTGTAAACCTAATCTGAACACCTTTTTTCACACTTGCCATGTGCTGTGGAATTTGATCTCTTTATTTTTGGAGGTGGGCATTCATTCTTATTAGACACTGAAAGAGTTTCACCAGGTAAGGCATTATTTCACTGCATTTTCTTTTAGTCAAGAAATAATTGTAACATGCAAAAACAATTTGGAGGGGTTAGCTCTTTTGTTTGTTTTGTCTTTATTATATTTTAAGACACTTTATTTGAAAGGATGTGTGTTAAAATGTCACACGTACAATTTCTCTACAGGAAGTGCAGAGCTGTACTGTTGACTTAGGTATTACAGCAGACAGCTCCAGCCACCCAGACAACAAGCACAAGAACCGGTACATAAATATCATCGCCTGTAAGTATGTCCTTAACTCTGCCCAGACTCTGTTATCATTGTCATTGCTATGCCTTTAAACAATGTCGGGAAGTCTTCTGAGAGCAGACTCATTGTAGCTGTTTCAGGATCTTTATGTCAGGGAGTAAGACTTCTGTTAGATAATATATCACATATATCACTCCAATTTAAATACATTCTGCAATTAGTGATACCTGTTTCTTTTAAATAAAACAAACTCAAATTTTAATCCACTCCTTTCTTCAGGCCTCACAGACTGAAAATTTGTTCTTATGGTTTCTGTCCTTATTTTTGTCCCATGTTCCTATTTGCACTTGAGATCTACTTATTATGTGAATTTATTAACCAAGTAATATTTTCTTTAGACTTTATTTTTTCCTTCCATCCTTTTCTTCCTCTCTTGCCTTTCTTCCTGGGGTCCTTTAAAGGGTTAGTTGGATTTCTTCTTTACCTTTATTTTCTTAGTTGTGTCTCTCTTTTTCTTCTCAATGAGCAGCTATCAGCGTCTTTTCCTTAATGCAAGTTTATCTGTTTCTTCCTATGAAATGACCATCTTTCTTCCATCTTTTTGTAACTGAAGTATAATGGACATAAACTGTATTAGTACTAGGTGTGCAATAAAATGATTCAATATTTGCATACAGTACCTCTTGTTTATATCTCTTCACCTCTCTTTTATATTCCTTCCCCTCCATCTCCTACAGTTCGTCTTCATTTCCCCTGAAACTTCTACTTACATTCTTTCTTCATATTCTGTGTGCTTCCATAGATTCATATGAACATGGTATTATCATCTTGGGTATTTAAATTCTGGTTCCATTCTGGTTTCTGGAAGCCAAAGAAGCTGTACTCTCCTCTCTTTAATTTTCACATTTTTCTAAATAGTTTGCTTAGGTGCTGCTTTCCTTTCCCAGGGCTTATACCAATTTTTATTTTATTTTTTTAGTAGAAGGTTCCACTTCATGTTTACCTTCCTCAAATGAAGCAACTATCCTGGCTGCACATAAAAACTCATCTGCTTCTTGGAGACGGTGAAGTTGTGAAACTATTCCCTGTACAAGCTGACTAGAAAATACCCACAGGTAACTAAGAAGATGATGGAGACAATCATTTGTTGAACATACCTTATGTGCCTGGTGCTGTACATACTTTTGTTTAATGCCTGAAACAACTTGGCAAGATAGGCAATAACCGTCCAAGTTTAGAGATGAAGAAAAACAACCCAGAAAAATTTCCCAGTAACATGCATTAAAAATATTAAACCAAAATAGAAAATTAGCTGAGCCTGGCCTCACACTCCTTGTTCTATTGCCGTACATGATTTCTGCATATATCCCTGCACCTTTGTGAGCTGCTATTGTCACAGAAACATTAATATCCCTGAGTATCTCTTTAACTTGTTATGGTTCAGACTGTATTCACTTCTTCATTCTTGAAAAGAACAAAGAGTCTGCCCCGTGAAACTACCGCGTTTCCTTCCTGTAACACTTTCCTTTTTTATTCTGTAGTTCCCCCAAGTAATTACAGTTGTTCTGTAGAACAAAAGTTAATCCCAGACTCTTCATTTCAACATAGTTTTATTACCACAGTACACAGTGTGTAAGTTACCACAGTTTTCACCCACTATATTGACAGGGCAGGATCCATGTCTGTTGTTGGGCAAACTTTCTATTTTCTCCCTTTGACATAGTTTCTCTTTGAGGTTCTTCCCTTGAAAGAGCTGTTTGCCATAACCATTCACAGAAACTTCTTAGGTCCCTCTTCTTTCTTAGCTCCATCAGCCTTGTCTGCAGAGCATATATCCTGCCACCTCTCCTCAGCTCTCTAAGACCCCTGTCACTCTTCTTTCCTGCCAGTGCTCTCCCCTGTTTGCAGCCCCAGTGTCCACTTCTAGACACCCAGCAAAGATCCCAAGTCCAGGTTCAGTCTCAGCAAAAATGTGTATTATCATCCTAAACCAATACAGATTCTTCCTTCATGCCCCCCTCCTACTTTGTACCTCTGACTCAACACCTGAGCATTCTTTTCTGTATATATGCCCATTCTCACATTCTATGTTAGAAAACCTCTTGAAGGCAGAAGCTCTTGTTATTTTTGTCTTTATCTTTGTCATCTCTGTATCTCCCAAAAGATTACTAAATTAAATGTACATTGATTTACGTGTACTTGATAAACCTTTATGTAAATATAAAGCACTTTTATGCTGAAAAGTAGTCCAAGCTTTAAACAATGATTTTCTTTTTATTAGAGATGATATAGTAGGGTTAAGCTTGTACAAGTTAGTGAAACAGATGGCAAGCCAACTGATTACATCAATATCACATGTGTTGATATAAGTATGATTTAACTGAAATGTTTATGGAAATTATATTAGACTAAGAATTTATTATACCACAGTGCCAAACACATACTGGTACTTAATACATGTTATAAGGTAGATAAGATATGCAAATAAGTGGTGAGAGATCCTATGATTTAAGGATTTCAGACTGAATAATAGTCATTGTCACATACTTGGTTTATCGTCTACAACAGCAATTCCCAATAGGTGTGCCACAAACATTTTTAAAACATGCAATACCTGACTATCTAAACAGGGGCATTGATCTCTTTTCCCTTAGATTGTCAAATTTAAAAAATGATAGTAGCCGACACAATAATAGCTGTCCAGTGTGAATGAATCAAAATTATACCTATTTTTTGTCAGATCAGCAAAAATATACACTTTTTGGTCTTCTGAAAAATTTTAATAATTAGCTTGTGTGCCATGAGATGAAAAAGGTGGAGCCCCTGGCACAATGCTGTGTAGAAAGCTGATGATCAATAAATACTGACTGAAAATTTTCCAAGATGGCACTGGCTAAAAGTGATTACTACTAAACTTGTTATCAGCCTTTATAATCTTGGGAATCCATCAGGATATCCAGCTTTGTAGAATATATTAGAACTCCTCATGGGCTGCAGACCACTGACTTACTGGTTTTTCAATGTCATCAATTGAATGTTAGTGGGAACTCAGTTATTTTTCTGACCGTGACCTCTCGGTCTTGCAGCCTTCAGTTTTATTCTCTGTGGGATGCTGATTTCAAAGAAGTGAGCACCAAATATAAGTATACAGTGGGTTTGTCACAGGCAACCACTTCATGCTTCCAGAGAAGGCAATATGTACATCATGTCGAATATGGGCCACAGAGCCGCACTGGCTTTGAGTCCCAGCTCTGCCACTGGCTAAGCTGTGGGAGCTCGGAAAGCTGCCCAACTCCTCTGAGCATCAGTTTCCCATCTCCAAATCAGGGTGATGCTCCCATTTTGCATATAGCTTACAGATTAGGGGCAATGTTTATAAAGCACCTTGGCCAGCAACGGATGCCAAGTGAAGGATGGCGGTTAATCGTTAGCGTTGCTCAGCTCCACCACCGAGAGGGTAAGGAGACAACACCAGAGGTTTCCTAACTGTTGTAGATGATTGAGCCCCAATGCCTGAAACGCGTCTCAAAGCAGCACAGTTAGGGACCAGATATTAAGCACAGTGCATAGACTTAGATGAAATGTACTTGGGCTAACGGTACAAAGAACTGTGCACCTTTTTTTCCCTACAAAAACCTAGAGTTAAAGAAGAGTTGCTGAATTTATTTAGTATTACCAAGTCTTTCCAGCTTTTAAGTTTTTTTTTATGGTTTCCTTTTATAGAAACAAATGCGCTAACTGTAAACTGAAGACTTAGGTGAGAAAAATAAATGGGGCTCATTGCAAAACAATGTAAAGTGAGAGTGACTTTAATTCAGAAGAGCTGTCTTCCAGGGCTGGCTTTGTAGAGACTCAACATACCTGACCACACTTTCCTCATCTGAAAGGGGGAAGTTTGGACCAGATCACTTCAAGTCCCTTTCACTTCTGTGATTCTGTCCCTGGTCCCCTCTACAGCCAATCAGCAATTACTTTGAAAGGAAAGAAATATTTAGAAGAATGAAAGTCCATTCCTCTCACAGGCTCAGACCTTCACAAATTTCAGGGACTAGTCTTGAATAATGCATTTGGATGCGGAAATAGCAAGTTTACTTTCCCTTTTGCAGAGAAAATGTGACCAATACTGGCCTGCTGATGGTAGTGAAGAGTATGGGAACTTTTGGTCACTCAGAAGAGTGTTCAAGTCCTTGCTTATTATACTGTGAGGAATTTTACTCTAAGAAACACAAAGGTAAAAAAGGTAAATCCACAAATAACAGACACCCTCATTTGAGTAACACATCTTGTCCATTTTCAAGTGAGAGGATAGTATAGCCAAGATAGTGTAAATATGTATAATTAAAGGCATTAAGAGTTCTTATCACAGCCGCAGCTCAATCCCACAGGCTCCCTCCAAGTCTCCAAATGCCGCCCGTGGCTTTGGAGCTAGATTGGCCATGGCACTGACAGTTGCAAGGGATGCGATGCGTGACAGATTCCTACCACTTTGAGAACTGCATAGTCAACTCAGATTGGTGGAGCCTAGAGTAAGGAAATGGACAAAGAAACAGAACAACAATGTATTTGTGAGGGAGGATGTGGGGAAGGGAGAGAGAGAAAGGTAGAGAGATAGCCTGAGAGAGGCTGAGAGGGGCTGAGATTCACTGACCCCAGGCTGGGAATTCAGGCAGAGTTTCTGTGTTAAAGACGTGGGAATTCCTCCCTCTTCTGGAAACCTCAGTCTGCTCTTAAGGCCTTCAGCTAATTGGGGGAGACCTGCTCCTATTTGGAGCATAACCTGCTTCACTCAAATTGTACTGAGTTAAAAATCAATCACATCTAAAAATACCTTGAGGGCAACATGTGGTATGACTGGTGTGTGACCAAACCACTGGCCACTACAGCCTGGCCAAGCTGACACATGAAATTAACCACCACAGATGAGGGTACATTTTTGCCCCCTCTGGACCACCGACATCAAGCCCTGAACCCTGAGTTGTGGGATAAGAGCTCCCTGTGTGCCTGTGCGTACATTGCTGGACTAGCTCTCTGGCCTCTTTCAGGGCACCCAGAAAGGAAGGCCCAATGGGCACGTGGTCACACAGTACCACTACACGCAGTGGCCGGACATGGGCGTGCCAGAGTACTCGCTGCCAGTGCTGAGCTTCGTCAGAAAGGCGGCCCGTGCCAAGCACTACGCAGTGGGGCCTGTTGTTGTCCACTGCAGGTGAGTCTCACAGACGCATTTCTAACCCGTGGAATTGCTTATGCTACTAACAAGGGAAGTGATGGAACCAATGTTTTTCCACATTGGGAATGATTTCATGACATGGTTTCCTGAGGAGAATGACAGTACATGCTTGTATTCATAAGTATTGATCACTATGAAATGCATATGACTGACTCAGAATTTGCTGAATATTTCAAAGCACCTGATATTTTTATGATGTTTATTATCCTATTTGATTATTGTATTGGGTTTCAACTTACAATACGAGGTAGAACAATGTTTTGTTATTAAACAAACATTTATTACAACATAATGCCATGGAATAAAAGGGTTTAGAAACAACCCTTGTTTCTAGGACTTAATGACCTATTGTAGAGTCATTATGCCAGGTTTGCATTAGAGCAGCGATTTTCAACCAGTGTACCACAAGAAATTTTAAAACATGCAGTACCTGACTATTTGGTCAGGGACACTGACCTCTTTTCCCTTAGGTTGTCAAATTAAAAAATGACATCAGCCAACACAACAAAAGCCATCCAGTGTGAATGAATCAAAATTATTCCTATTTTTTGTCGAATCAGCAAAATAATTTTTTTGGTATGCCACAAAATTTTAGTAATTAGTTTATGTGCCATGAGATGAAAAGGTTGAAAATTGCTGCATTAGAAAAAACAAAGCACACAGAGTGTGAGAAATATGACAAATTCCTTTCAATTGCTTTAAACACTTTGAAATTTTAAAATGTTTTCTCATTTTCTAAGTTCTTTCTGACATATCCTATTGATTGTGTTATCAATTCATCATTATCGAGTATTTTAATTCCCAAGACTGGATTGATGATAAGTAATAATGATAAATCAAAGAAAGAAGAAATATGTTAGGGGTTTTAGGGAATTTTTTCAGTTAAAATAAAAGTAGCAGTAAATATTTACTAGATGTTGATGCTATGCCAAGCTTTATGACCACAAAAAATCAAATTCATTTCCATATGCAGTGTTTTTGTAAAGCACTGTCTGTGTTTTTGTAGAAGCAGGCATTTACCTTTGATATACAGCTTTTCTGACATATTCTAATTACCTATCTCAGACGTTATCATCAGAAAAAGTTTGAGAGACCTATCTTGAGTTTTTATTTGTTAGCCTGAAGATAAACTAAGGATGCAAGAAAACCAGCGCCGAAGGTCAGGAATGGTTTCTGAGCAGATGGAGAAGGAGCAGGGTATTGTGCAGAGCAGGCGTTTATTTTCCACTCTAGCACTTTCTACTTGTCAGAGCCTCTGAAAAGAATCCCTGTCTATGAATCCTGTCCCTTCGGTAGAGTCTTTGAAGAAGTCAGTAGATAATGGCCCTTTAGAAATGACTGAACTTATGCTTTGTACCTCCCGGTCTCACTGAAATGACATTTTCAGCTGCAAGCCTTATCAAATCCTTTTCCCATGAATGCGGAAATTTTACAAACCTGTCTCCCTGGCAATACAGACCCAGAGACCTTTTCTTTTAAGAATTTGGTGAAGCTTGTGTTTTGATTTTTCTCTGATTGTTGTTTATTTGCTATGCTCTGATACATAATCTTTTCATTGTGTAATAGAAAATGAATAATAAATGTAATTACTGAAAATAAAAATATCTCCAAAAGAAATAGTCAGATTGTTTTGCAGTTTGACAGGTAGTAAAAAATAAAAAAAGAAACTTTTTGTTATTTGACAAATAACATGCTTAACAACTAAGCTGCTTATAGTTTGGGATTGCTAATTATTATGAGGCTCATTTGCTTAAGGAAAGAAATTAGTTAAATTTATGAGACAGCTAGTAGTGACCTATTTTCAAATTTATTCCATGCTCGACATTGAAATTGTTTTTTATTTGTGGTCTCTTTAGTGCTGGAGTTGGAAGAACAGGCACATATATTGTGCTAGACAGTATGTTGCAGCAAATTCAACACGAAGGCACGGTCAACGTATTCGGCTTCCTAAAGCACATTCATTCACGAAGAAATTATTTGGTGCAAACTGAGGTATGATAAAGGGGATAATTCTATTTATCTAAGGGTTGTAAAAGGCACTAAAATGCTAAAGCTGGATAGACCAGCATTTGTGTTACCAGGTGAATTAGCCTGGTAGGGCTGCCGTAATAAAGTAACACACACCGGGTGATTTAAAACAACAGATATGTATCGTCTCATAGCTCTGGTAGATACAAGTCCACAATCAAGGTGCTTGCCAGGTCCTGCTGCCTCTGAAACCTCTAGGGAAAGATCCCTTATTATTTCTTCAAGCTAACTAACTAAATATAATTGCAGTGATTCTATTTACAAATAAGGTCACATTCTGAGGTAATGGTGGTTAGGGTTTCAACAGATCTTCTGGGGACATATTTCAACCCATAAAGTTAATTGCTTGTAAGTCATGGATGGGCCAGCTCAATTTTGTTTATTTTGTGACCAAATGGGGAATACCTTTAAAATAACACCAGTGACAGAGAAGGTTCAGAAAATGGGTAAGTTCAATGAACACCTGCTCCTCCCAGCAAAATCCTGAAGACTTTCCTGCACGTAGTGAATAATGGATTCCTTTTTGTTTTTTAAAAAGAATGAGTTATGCTCAAATGCTATTTCTTTTTTGGCCCATATCTTTTACCCATCTCTGACACAGGACAAAGTCTACATGTCTGTGTTTGTTTTCACTATGTCTAAATAAAGTGAATGTAAATTGAAAATTATGGATGCAGCCTGAAAACAATCAGAAACATATGACTGACTTTAAAACCACACCAAATTTCATTCCATGAGGAAATGATATTCTAGTCACATAAGACCAGAGAAGAGTTTTGTAGGTAAGAGGTAAGATAACTATTAAAAACTACAGATAATTGAGCTACATTTTACATTACTGGCTAAGAGGAGAACTGCAACGCGCAGAGGGAAAGACCCCTCAGAGGTGTAGGCAGCTGGAAGTCCTCATGCACAATGTGGAAATGCGCCTCAGGTTGGATGATGGTCAGAAGGGCTTTGCTTTGCCTCCCAAAGCCTTCCTGCCTCCTTCCCACAAATGTCAGCCCACCAGAAATAAAGAGGTGAGGCATGAGAAGAGCTGTGTTCTGCCTACACTGCCTCCTTTCCTCCACCTGACGTCCTGCCAGGCCTGAGAAGCAATCTTTAGTGGGCTTCTCTCTACCCTTCGTAAAACGCTTTTTGTGTATAAGTGGAAGGTACTGCTTTTATACCTAAATACACACAAGAAAAGCCTGAAGTCATATTCTTTACTGTCTTTGTTTTGCCAGGAACAGTATGTCTTCATTCATGATGCGCTGGTTGAGGTCATACTTAGTAAGGAGACTGAAGTGCCAGACAGTCACATTCACGCCTGTGTCAATGCACTCCTCATTCCTGGACCCACAGGCAAAACAAAGCTCGAGAAACAATTCAAGGTGAGTCCTCAGAAGCCTCTTGGGTGTCCCCGCAGGACTGAATGTGCCTGCATCTTCGCATTTGAGTCGAGGGAGGCCGTGTGGATGGATGAGAGCACTGTTGGCACAGTGGCTTGTATTGTTCTTTATAACAGGCAACAAGGCCAAGCCGCGCGGTAAATTTCGAGGAGAACCTTAATTTTGACTGGCAAGGAGAAAAGTTCTCAGAAACCCTAGACTAACTTTTGTAAATGCAGACTTGGTCTGGGAAAGGGGGGCACAGAGCCCAACAGAATGAACAGACAGAACTTATAATACAGACCGAACAAGTGCTCCTTTTACTTTGAAAAACCCAGACCACTCAAGCGTGAGTGCCGTGCCTCAGGCTGTTCGCGCTGCTCTTTAGAAAAAAATCCACCTCACTTGAAGCCCCTGAGCTAGAATGGGCCGCGCAGCAACAAGAGCTCCTTCAACCCCGCCTCTCCCGCTCGCCCAGGCGCAAGGTAGCGAACTAGGGGGGAGGGCGTGTGTTTTGTTGTTGTTTTTGTTCAACAATATTCCTCCTGCAACCCAGCTCTTTGACTTCCAGAAATCAACCGGCAAAGAATTCAGAAAGCAGATGTGACCAGGCCTGCCAGGTAGGGAGGGACGTTTGCAGAGAAGAGGCTTCCAGTGGAATAGAGGCTCTTATTTTGCTCCACGTTATTCCTGCGCTAACCTATTGCTTCCCAGGATTACTGGGGAAACAGGGCCCATGTCTGAAGAAGGAATGCCTAGGAAGAATTAGGAAGGCCTTAGAAAAACCAAGGAGAATTAGTTACCAAATTTTGAGATTTCAGTTTTTTCTCTCTTTGTCCCCAGCCTGCAACACAGAAGATGTTAGCCCTATGAATCACCTCTGACGTTTTGCCATCCTAGTCAGCCCATTCGTGCTTTGAGGGAGTACGAGAGAGACCGAGGAAGAATGCTGAACTTCGAACCTGCTGTCAGGAAAACATAAGTGTTTCACTCAGCCGTATTTCTGTGAGTCATAAAAGAACACTTTAAGGAAAGAAAACATGCATAGTGCAGCTTCCAAAACAGATACGGAAATATAAAACATTAAGGTTCTTAGGATAGCTTTTCCCTAAATTAAAAAATATATGTGTATTGCCCATCTTCAACAGAATTCCCATTTTAATATGATTTATCCCCTACACAATTACATAAGAGGATTGATATGGCTTACGTAGGATGACCCAGGATCAAAGCGGAAATGTCAATCATGATGTCACAATCCAAATAAAAATAGACACATTTGACCCTGTTTCCTGTTAACATCATAACTAGGAAAATGAAGGGGTGTGAGTGTGTGTTTGTATAGCCACCATCATATAAGGAGAGGTATTTATTCAAATTTACTCATAGAAGAATTTCTTTGAAATAAATTGCATGTCCATTTATTTAAAAAATATGTATCAGACATCTATCACATGACAGGCTTTTGTGTTTGATACTGACTTCAAAATTAATACAGAAGCTTCATAGCTTGATATAATCCTATTCTTTTATTTTTGCCTTCACTTCGCTTGCTTTTGAAGTCAAATTAATAAAATGTTCTCTGTGACCAAAGTCCATAAATTTAGTACCTATGTTCTCTTCTATGTAATTTATTGTTTCAGATCTAATATTTAGGTCTTTGATCTACTTTGAATTAATTTTTATGCATGAGGACAAACCATAATCTAATTTCATTCTATAGCATGTGGCTTTCTACTTTTCCCAGCACCATTTATTGACGGTTTTGTTTTCTCCGTAGTGTGTTTGTGGCTCCTTTGTCAAAAATCATCTGCCCATAAAGTGACAGAAAATGGTTTGACTTTGGGTGGTTGACACACAGTGCAATATACACTTGAAACCTACATGATCTTATTAACCAATGTCACCCTCATAATTTAATTAAAAATTGAAAAATTAATATAGAAAAGCACCAAAAATCTTCAAAGCAATTCTAAAAAATAAAGAATAGTAATATATTATATTGTATATGACTTATATAAATATTATAATTAATAATTAAAAACAGGCAAATAAACCAGAGAAACTATGCACATGTGGATATTGTTATATGATTGATATGACATTACAAATTACTTAAGAAAAGGATGAACTAATCAATAAGTAATATTGGGACAATTTCTATGGGTAAACAAGTTAAGTCCTTACCATACATCAAACACTAAAATTACTCAGGATGGGTTTTAAAGTACCTAAGATAAAAGCAAAGTTTTACTTCTGGCCAGTGGGGCTCAGTTGGTTGGAGCATCGTCCTGTAATGGAGTGGTTGCGGGTTTGATTCTTGGTCAGGTCACATGCCTGGCTTGCAGGTTTGATCCCCTGCCCCAGCACATACTGGAGGCAACCAGTGGCTGCTTCTCTCGCACATTAGCATTTCTCTCTCTCCCTTCCTCTCTACCTAGAAGCAACCAAAAAATGCCCTGGGGTGAAGATTGAAGAAAGAAAGAAGAAAGAAAAGAAAAGAAAAGGAAAGAAAAGAAAAAAGAAAAGGAAAGGAAAGGAAAGGAAAGGAAAGGAAAGAAAGGAAAAGAAAAGAAAAGAAAAGAAAAGAAAAGAAAAGAAAAAAGAAAAGAGAAAAGAAAGGAGGGAGGAAGGGAGGGAGGAAGGAAGGAAAAGGAAGAAAGAAAGAAAGCAAAGTTTTATAACTATTAGAGGAAAATATCTTCCCAGGAATACAGAGTAGAGAACTTTTTAAATAAAATAAAGTTTACAAAAATCTTAAGGGAAAAATCATAATTATATGTATCTGTGTAATTAAAGAGAACAAAGATATTTTTACCTTTTTTAACAGACTTTAGGTTTACCTTCAAGATATCAAAACCCCCTACCAATATACAGTGATCAAAGAAGAAATCTAAATGGCTGATACACACTGAAATTCCCCATCTCACAGTAATTAAATGCAAATCAAAACCATAATATAGCATTTTTCATCTGTCAGACTGTCAAAACTTGATTCTCTATAGGAGCCCTCACATGTGTTCACATACAGAAACATAGATGGGATATACATTGCTACAAAGTTTGACATAGCAAAACACTGGAAATAACACAAACATTGGGTAACCGAGGAACAGGTAAGTAGAAAGTAGGTTACTCGTGTGCTGGAGCACTGAAGGGATGAATCAAATCCAATATGCACACACACATGCAGCGTGTAGCTTTCTCACGACTGTGCCAGGGTTCGGTAGGAGAACTGGGAAGTGCACACTCGCAGAGGAAGCCATGAGGAGGATCTTCCCAAAGCTGGAAGTCAAACTGTAGGGCAAGCGCTCTCTGCTCTTTCATCTTTCCTGGTGTAAAACGTAGATGTGCCGAAGGGTTCCCTAAAACAAGGCTCAGTTCAAGGAATTCTTGAAAGTCAGATATACTTATATTCACATCGTACCTTGGTTGGGCGATATGTGTACATGAGTGTGTGTGCGTGTATGTTTGAGTGACTTTAATGAAATAATCTGCGTTTTTCCTTGACTTCCTCTCTCAGCTCCTGAGTCAATCAAATATTCAACAGAGTGACTATTCTACAGCCCTAAAGCAATGCAACAGGAAAAAGAACAGAACTTCTTCCATCATTCCTGGTAGGCTATGTTGAATCTTGAAAACAGGACTTTTTTTTCTTTTATAATGGAAGTCTGGTAATTTGACAATATTTGTACATTTTAGGACAAAAGCAATATACTATATATACTCATATTTTTCTAATTATACCAGATAATGTGACTTTAAAAAGAGACTTTCATGCACAAAATAAGCCAGAAAACAAACATTCATGAATGATCTCAATTCAGTATGCCTCCCCTATGTAAATCAGCTGTTGTGAACCCCTTGATCAGCCAGGAGTCAAACATAGGTATGAGCAGAGTTCTAAAATAATGGTAAAAGAAGGAAAGACTGAAGCGGGCAGTTTTATAACAACAAACATTTACAGGCACCTTCCTAAAAAAACCCACATCATTTGATGTTGGTAGAGGAGTAGGTCTATACTCTAGAGACAAGGACTTATTGAATATTTCAGTGTCGAAGGGGTTTGGAAGAAACTACTGAAATCAACAGCTAGGGGTTTTCACTTTCTTATCTGTTATATGAGGTTTTTTCAATTATTAAATATTGAACAGATTAAAAAGAATGTTTCAAATATATACAAGGTATAAAAATGATACTGTAAATGAGTTCAAGGAAAATAACACAGCCTTTCCCTTTAAGTCTCTCACGAGTCCCATTCCATCCTTCTCTTCCTTCAGAAGCATCCACTTCCTGAATCCTTATTATTCTCTTGATTTACTTTCTAATTTGACATTTTGCCTTTCTATTCCTTAACACTGTGCTCATTAGTTTTCAGCCTTTTTGAACTTTTATATAAGTTATGTGGATCTTTAGAAGTTTTTCACTTTCTTCATTATAATGTTGCTGAGATTTACCCATGTATTTGAGCATAGTTTTAATTCATTTAATTCTGTTGTTAACATCCCGGTTTATATATATACTTCTCCATTTGACATTTGAGTTATTATTACTTGATTGTGTTTTGTTTTGTTGTTTTGTTTTACTATTGCAAACAATACTATAAATGTTTTTCAATACATGCAAAATTTTCTCCCAGGTATTCCTGGGAATTCCCCGACCGGGTCATGGGCTTGAGCATCTTCAACTCTGTGCAGCTTCATTAAGTAAGGCCAACTATTGTCCAAAGAGGTCTGCCAGTCCATCCAGCTGCCCATCAGGAGTACATGAGTGATTTGGAATCTCCATCTCCCCACCAGTGTTGTGATGGTAATGATATGGGATCTGATGGTGCATGCAATTTGTATTTCTCTTCTTGCAAATTAGTTGGATATTTCTATATCACCTTTTGTGAGGTTTCTCTTCAAGACTTCTGCCTATTTTTTCTGTTAGGTTATTTATCATATTCTTATTGATTTATTGGAGGTATTTTTATACTCTGGATACTTATCCTTTGTCAACTACACACATTATAAATACTTTCTTTCCAGTTAGTGACTTGACTTTTTCTTTGTGATCTTTTTTGATGAATAAAAATTTCTAATGTTTAATCCATGTGAATTAATTAAGCTTTTCTTTTCCCACTTTTATAAGTAAATCATCTGGTGTCTTTAAAAAGTCCCTTTTTACCTTGAAAAATTACCCTTTTACCCTCTTTTCAAAATGTTTTATAGTTCCACCTATAATTTACATTTTGTATTATGTTTTGTGAAGCAAAGGTCCAGTGTCACTGCTTTCTATATTGATAACCATTATCCCAGCATCCTTTATTGATCCAGCAATACCAGTCCTCTCATAAATCAAATTTCTATCATATATAAATATATGGGCTTTTTCTGGGTCTCTATTTATTCTGTTGGTCTCTTTGTTCACCCCTCTGTCCAAATTATAGGGTCTTATTAATTCTTACAGGAAACCAGAATTCTTGATATCTATTGAGATAATCTCCAATATTATTTTTCTTTAGAAGTATCTTGGCTATTTTGTACTTTTGCAGTTCAATATGAAATCTAGATTCTGCTGCTTTTTTTTTTTTAATGTAGCATTTTATTGAGTACCCTTCAGGAGCCTGGAGGTCAGAGATTTAAGGGATTTAAAAGTCACACAGGCTGTTTGGTCACTTAAGCAAGAATCGGAATGGGGACCAGATTGGAACCTAGAGCTCCACCCTGTTTGCGAGCATCTTCTGCTCTGTGTTTTGCAGTCTCATTCTTCCCTTAGTTAAAATTAAGTAATGCTGGTATTGGAAGCAGTCTATGCTACTTAAAAAATAAATTTTAACACTGAAGGGTTTTTTTAAGTATATACTTTCATGATTTGATTGGCATGATAATCTCACAAATAAGATTTATTGTTAGAATAAAAAGAGATGCATCATGACAGAAGTGGCCTCACAGTACTTCCTTCCTTTCATGAAGGCGGGGGGCTGCCACCTCCGCTGCTCACCCCTACTGCTCACCCCCACATGCCATTTGCTTTGATCACCTTCCTCTAACTCTTGATATTCCTCAATTATTCTACTCAGTAACCACTATGATTCTTTTAAAAACATAATTTTTTCCTTCTGATAGGATAATTATGTATTTGAAATGAGACATTTTCAGCATCCCAAATAGCCAAATATAGATATGCATACCCCTTTAGTAAAACTTTTGAAATTGTAAGTATTATCGAAAAGAAGCTATCAGCAGGGATGGGCCCATGATTGTGCATAATGTGTAAGGTCCAAGCTTTTAATTGTTTCATGCCTTAGCATCTTCTGGGTGTATGTATACGTCTATTGTCTTTGTACTCACACAGTACTTTAGATCAGTTGTGGTAATTCAGTCAACATGGATTATCTGCTTTTTATGGACAAGGTTAACATTGGTTTTTTCACCTTTTTTTGGAGCTCCTGTCGAAGGAGGAGATGGGTGAATGATCAAAAGAATGTGCTTTTGCATCATAGCTGAGAACACTTTCATAGATGGTTCAGTTTTAGCACTGAATTTTTACAAGTGCTAACCAGAGATGTTTCTCAGCCATTGACTACTTGGGATAGGAGTAACATTGATACATTTTTTATTTACAGAAACAGAAACCTTTATCCAATAGTTCTTTCCAGGTTTCCCTTATAAACTAATAAAAAATCCATTCACTGGAATTTTATGTCATATATGTATTATATGAAATGCAAACTATAGAACATATTATAACCTTAGACAGATTATTTTTATTTATTGCCAGATCTTTTCATAATATTAGCAAACATTAATCTATAAATTATTCCATTACTATTACTATGAACATTTATGAATGTTCTATAAACCATAAACCATAGTTCTATGCACAGTACAGAGACAATTCACTTGAAATTTTAATGTTTATTACTGCAAAGCTGTTAAGGATACATACTCTGTGATTTCAAAATGCATAAATTTGATGCATCTGAACAGAGTCTTTGTCCCTTTCCTTTGCTTAAAGGCATGGAGGAGTGACAGCAGGAATTTTCTGTGCTCTGATGACTGTTATGCGCCAACTAGAAAAAGAAAATTCCATAGATGTTTACCAGATAGCCAAGATGATTAATTTGATGAGGCCAGGGATCTTTGTTGACACTGTAAATAATAAAGCAGTTAACCAAACTTTTCACTGTGGGAGTACTATTTACTTCCTAATTACTGCCCAAATCATTTTATTACATACCAAAAAAAAAAAAAAGACATGGACTGATAGCATTAACATGTAGTTTTCAACTTGCACTATAAATTATTTTGTCTAAAATTAATATAAATAAAATTATAAATAATAAGAATTTAAATTTTTTCTTCTAGAAAATTGATGGAGAACAATAAAATTGCATGTGTACCTTTCTGTGAGACTTACTGTAGTTCCAAAATGTATCCACAGTACAAGCACCAACTATACTGACTTATCCAACAAAATAAACAATAATTTTCCCGGAATTCAAGTTTTGCCTAACTCTGAGAACCATCAGAAGACAAACCCTAAAGTCTTAAACTATTGAAGTTTTAACTTTTTACTCAAGTGCAATATAATTTCTGAAGTTAACAAATAACTAATTCTTGGATATCCTTAAAAATAAAAAGGAACTTGGACAATATAAAAAGAGATATAGGGCAAGATCTCTGGTCAAGATGGCAGCATAGGTAAACGTGGTACTTGCTTCCTCTCACAACCACATCAAAATTAAAACTAAACTACAAAGCAGCCATCATTCAAAACCACCTAACCAAAAAATTAAAGAATCACATCAAGACATAGGAGGGGCAGAGAAGTAGAATGAACTATTCTCACACAT
Source organism: Mormoops blainvillei (assembly GCA_004026545.1). Lineage (NCBI taxonomy): Eukaryota > Metazoa > Chordata > Mammalia > Chiroptera > Mormoopidae > Mormoops > Mormoops blainvillei. The sequence continues at coordinate 17,960 of PVJD01006073.1, read as the reverse complement.
CCATGTGTGGAGGATCAAAATTGGGAAGGATACTTTGGCTTTAGAGGAATGAGGGGTTCCAGTCACACACTAGGCCATCACACCAAGGATTTCAGTGCCAGGAAGAGAATCCCCTATAACTTCCGGCTGTAAAAACCAGCAGGGATTGTGGTTGAGTGAAATGGAAGTTTCTAGAGCCTGAGTCAGTACCCCTTAAAACACACACACACAATCTTATGTGGTCTCACTTCCTGTGAGTTACAGTGCTGGGGGAGCAGCTTGAAAGGCACCAGAGACTTACAAGGAGGAACAGAATTGCCTGGAATCAGAATGAGAGCTAGGGGGTTGGGGAAGAAGAGCTTCCTCCAAGAGGGAAGTGCTGGCAGAGGCCATTGTACTTTTGATGAGCTGCCCCCCACCACAGAGCCAGGATTTGGGTACCATATCTGAGAGTCTGCCAACTGCAATATCACTGTTTGCCTCACCCTGGTGATTCCATAAGACCCCACCACATCCAGCTTTTGGGCCCACCAAGCATTTTCCAGTGGCTTTTCCATACAAATAACCTGTCTTGGCTCATGCTTCAGATTTTCCTAAAATCTCTCAAACAAGCAGCGTCTGGCCTCAGCATGCCCCATACCTCTTACTATGTGGCCCCAGACCTGGCACTACAATCAGCTGGCCTTGGTTCACAGCTTGGCCTCATCTAGAAATTTCAGACTCAGCACAAGTAGAAACCATCTGCGGATGATTTTGTAACTCATGCAGGGTGGCCCAGGGCAGGGCACAGATGGTGACTGACCTAGGCCTGTACATACCTGGATGCCTAGAGCCAACATACCTGGTGGAGAGCTTAGGCCTCATTGGAGCACAACCCAAACACCTCCACATGCAACACACTCAAGGGGCAGACTCAGAAGGTACCAGAGTCCTCCTGAAGGAAGTCCTGCTCTGTGGGTTGGGATGCTGCATAGCTTATCATCTATATCAGTCAAAGGTCAATGTTTTCATAGGTTGGTGCTTGCTGGTTACAACAAGTCCTTGCAGCTGATTGGCTTGGGGGTAAACCCCTCCCATTGAGGTGCCAACAACAATCAAGGATCACTACAATGAAGAGTGTACTCAGCCCACACAAAGGGTGCACCTTGACACCCAGCTTGGGACATAGAAACTATCAATAAGAGACAGGAGGAAATGAAAAATACAATATCTGAAATGAAGAACACAGAAGAAGGAATTAAAAACAGGTTAAATGAAGTAGAAGGTCCAATCAGCCAGTTGGAGGACAAGGTAGAAAAAAATTCCTAGATAAAGCAAAAAACAATGAAAAAAGACTCAAAAAGAAAAAAGAGGGGTTAAAGAAGCTGCAGGGAAGCATGAATCATAATAATACCCATATAACAGAGGTACCAGGAAAAGAAGAGGATCAAGGGATAGAAAAACTGTTTGAAAAAGTAATGACAGGAAAACTTCACTAATTTGCTGAGAGAAAAAGTCACACAAGCCCAGGAAGCACATAAGGTCCTAATCAAGATGAACCCAAAGAGACCCAGTCCAAGATACATCATAATTAAAATAGCAAAATTCAAAGACAAAGAGGGAATCTTAAAGGCAGCAAGGGAGAAACAGCTACTAACATACAAGGGAGCTGTGATAAGGCTATCAGCTGATTACTCAACAGAAACACTACAAGCCAGAAGGAAATGGCAAGAAATAGTCCCAGTAATGAAATGCAAGGCCTGCAACCAAGACTACTCTACCTAGCAAAGCTCTCACTTAAAATGGTAGGAAAAATTAGAAGTTCCCCAGAAAAAAAGGAGGCTAAAAGAATACATCTCTGCCCTGGCTGGTGTGGCTCAGTGGACTGAGCAATGACCTGTCAACTCACCAAAAAGTTGCTGGTTTGATTCCCAGTCAGGGCACATGCCTGAGTTGTGAGCCAGGTCCCCAGTTGGAGGTGTGTGAGAAACAACTGATCAGTGTTTCTCACACATCAATGTTTCTCTCCCTCTCTTTCTCTCTCCCTTCCCCTCTCTCTAAAAAATAAATAAAATCTTTTAAAAAATGCATCTCTACTAAACAAGCAATTCAAGACATGCTAAAATGAGTGCTTTAAGAATATAAAGAAAGAGAGAGGAACAAAGTTTCAAAGGGGAAAAATGGTGATTAATAATTACCTATCAATAATAACCTTAAATGTAAATGGGTTAAATGTTCCAATCAAAAGTTATAGGGTAGCTGAATGGATAAGAAAACATGACCACAGATGCGCTATCTATAAGAGACCCACCCTGGAGGAAAAGACCTAGACAGACTGAAAGTTAAAGGATGGAAAAATATATTCCAAGAAAATGGACATGAAAAAAAGACCAGTAATAAAACTTATATTAGGCAAAATAGATTTCAAAATAAAGGCCATAAAAGGGGACAGAGGAGAACACCTCATAATACTTAAGGGAAGAATCCATTAAGAACATATAACCATTGTAAACACATATGCACCCATCTGGGGGCACCAAAATATATAAGGGAAACCTTGGAGGACTTCAAGAAAAATATAGACAGCAAAACACTTACGGCAGGTGATTTTAACACCCAGTTGTCAACAATGGATAGATCTTCCAAACAAAGAATCAACAAAGACATTGTGGCACTGAACACACTCTAGATCAAATGGACTTAATTGATAATACAGAATCATTTACCCAACAGAAGCAAAATATACTTTCTTTTCTAATGCACATGGAACATTTTCATACCACATGGTAGGATGTAAAACAAGCCTCAACAAAATCAAGAAAATTGAAATCATATCAAGCACCTTCTCAGATAATAAAAAAAAAAAAGCTTGAAAATAGAAACAATCTCAAGGGAAAAATTCATAAATGGTCAAATTTATGGAGGCTGAATAACATGTTATTAAACAAGGAACAGGTCAACAATGAGATCAAAGAAGAATTCAAAGTTTCTGGAAACAAATAAAAATGAACACACAACCACCTAAAACCTATGGGACACAATGAAGGCAACCCTGAGAGGGAAATTTACACAGGCCTACCTGAAAAAGAGAGAAACATTTCAAATAAACAACCTAACCCTATATCTATAAGAACTAGAGGAACAATAACAAAACAAAGCCCAGAGCAAGTAGAAGGGAGGAAATAATTAAGATCAGAGCAGAATTAAATGACATAGAGACTAAAAGAAAAATTCAAAGGATCAATAAATCCAGGAACTGGTTCCTTGAAAATATAAACAAAATTAACAAACCTTTAACCAGTCTTATCAAGAAAAAATGAGAGAGGAGCCAAATAAATAAAATCAGAAATGAAAGAGGAGAAATTACAACAGATACCACAAAAATACGAAGGACTGTCAGAATTACTACAAACAAATATGTGTCAAAAAATTGAAATATATATTCTTCCAAAACTGAATCAAGAAGCCAAAATCCTGAATAGACCAATAACAGCTAGTGAAATTGAAGCAGTAACAAAAAGAACTCCTGGCATACAAAAGCCCTTGATCAGACAGCTTACCAAACATTTAGGGAAAAGCTAACCCCTATCCTTCTCAAACTATTCCAGAAAATTCAAGAAGAGAAAAAATCCCAAAACTCTCTTGATAAAACCAGTATTATCCTAATTCCAATACTAGATAAAGTCATGACAAGGAAAGAAAACTACAGGTCAATAACACTGATGAACACAGACGCTAAAATTCTCTACAAAATATTGGCAAACTGGATTCAGCAATACATCAAAAAGATTGTACACCATGATCAAGTGGAATTCACCCCATGGATTCAAGGATGGTACAACATTCACAAATAAATAAATGTAATACATCACATACAAAATGAAAGACAAAAAATCACATGATTATATCAATAGAGGCTGAAAAAGCATTTGATAAAGTACAGCATCCATTTATGATAAAAAAAACACCCAGCAAAATGGGAGGTAGAGGGACCATACCTCAACATAAAAAAGGCCATATATGAGAAACCTACAGCCAACATCATACTTAATGGGCAAAAACTAAAACCTTTCCCCCTAAGACCAGGAACAAGACAAGGGTGTCCTTTTTCATGACTTCTGTTCAACATAGTATTAGAAGTTCTACCCACAGCAATTAGTTAAGATAAAGAAATAAAACGCATTCAAATTGGAAAGGAAGAAGTAAAATTGTCATTGTTTGCAGATGACATGACAGTGTACATAGGAAACCCTATAGGCTCCACAAAAAAACTACTCAACCTATTTCTATCACAAATGGGTGCCATACTTTATGAAATGCTTTTTCAACCTCTATTGATATAATCATGTGATTTTTGTCTTTCATTTTATGTGATGTATTATGTTTATTGGTTTAGTTTCTGTAAAGCTAAATAAATGAATATGGCAAAACAGTGGGATACAAAGTCAATTTCAGAAATCGAAGGCATTTTTGTACACCAACAATGAAATATAGAAACAGAAACTGCAAAAAAAAAAAAAACTCATTTACTATAGTAACAACAAAAATTAAGTACCAAGGAATAAATTTAACCAAGGAGGTAAAAGAACTGTATTCAGAAAAATATATAACAGTGAAGAAAGAAATTAAGCAAGACACAAATAAATGTAAGCATATACCGGGTTCATGGATTGGAAGAATTAACATCATTAAAATGTCCATACTACCCAAAGCACTCTATAGATTCAATGCAATCCCTATTAAAATACCAATGATAAGAACACTGATAAGAACAGATATTTCAAAAATTTAGGTGGAAACATAAAGAGCCCTAAATAGACTAAAAAATTCTGAGAAGGAAGAACAAAGAAGGAAGGGATCACAAAACCTGATGTCAAACTATATTACAAGGCCACCATAATCAAAACAGTCTGGTACTGGCATAAAAACAGACACATATATCAATGGAACAGAATAAAGAGCCCCGAAATGAAACCATGTTACTATAGTAAATTAATATTTGATGAAGGGGACGAAAGCATAAAATGGAGTAAAAATAGCCTCTTCAGTGAATGGTGTTGGGAGACCTGGACAGCTACATGCAAAAAAATGAAACTAGGCCACCAACTTACACCATACACAATGATAAACTCAAGATGGGTAAAAGACTTAAATATGTCATGAGACCAAAAAAGTCTTGGAGGAAAACATAGGTAGAAAAGTTTCAGATATCCCATACAGCAAGATTTTCACTGATGTATCTCCTAGGATAAGAGACATAAAAGAAAGAAAAAACAATGGGACTTCAACAAATTTAAAAGTTTCTGCATGGCTAAAGAAAACATCAGCAAAATGAAAAAGGAACCAACCATATGGGAAAACATATTTGCCAATGATACCTCAGACAAGGGTTTGATCTACAGCATATATAAATAACTCAAACATCCTAACACCAAGAAGACAAACAATCTAATTAAAAAATTGGCAAAGGACCTGAATAGACACTTCTCCAAGAACAACATAACACAGGGCCCATAGACATATGAAAGAATGTTCAGCATCGCTAGCCATCAGAATGATGCAAATTAATTTAAAAAATGTTTTTTTATTTACCAAAAAACACAATAAGATGCCACTTAATACTGATCAGAATGGGTATCATTAACAAAACAACAAACAGCAAGTGCTGGCAAGGATGTGGAGAAAGGGGAACCCTAGTATACTGTTGTTGGGAATGCAGACTGGTGCAGCCACTGCAGAAAACAGCATGGAATTTCCTCAAAAAACTAAAGATTGAACTGCCTTTTGACCCAGTGATCCCACTGCTGGGATTATACCCCAAGAATCCTGAAACACCAGTTGAAAAGAGCCTAGGGACCCCAATGTTCATAGCAGCACAATTTACAATAGATAAGTGCTGGAAATTGCCTAACTGTCCATCAGTAAATGAGTGGATCAAAAAACTGTGGTACATTTACACAATGGATACTATGCAGCAGAAAAGAAGAAACTCCTACCCTTTGTGACAGCATAGGTGGAAATGGAGAGTATTATGCTAACTGAAATAAGACAGATGGCAGAAGACAAATACCATATGATCTCACCTATAAGTGGAACCTAATAAACAAAACAAATGAGCAAAATAGAACCAGAGTCATGGAAATAAAGAACAAATTGACAGTGACCAGATGGGTTGGATAAGGGGAATAACAGGGGAGGGTCTAGACAAGGAACATGTATAAAGGACCCACGGACATGGACAACAGGGTGAGGATTGACTGTGGGAGTGAGGAGTGGGTGGGGCAGGGGAGAGCAATGGGAGAAATATTAGGACAACTGTAATTGAACAACAATAAAATAAAATAAAATAATTTTTAGAAAGAATCGACAAGATGATTAAGAGCTTCCCAGATAAGACAAAACTGAAGTTCATCAACATCAAGCCATTATTATATGAAATGTTAAAGGGACTCATTTAAAAATATGAAGAAAATCAAAACTATGAACAATAAAATGGCAATAAATACACATCTGTCAACAGTTGAATCTAAAAAGCAAATGAAGCAAACAAGAAGAACAAAGACAGAATCATGGGTACAAAGAGTGTTTTCATGTATGACAGATGGGAGAGGGGTTTGGGGGAATACGTGAAGAGGTGAAGGGATTAAGTACAAACTGGTAGTTACAGAATAGCCATGGGGATGTACAGTACAGTATTGGAACTGGAGTAGCCAAAGAGCTTATACGTATGATCCATGGACATGAACAAATGTGTGGGCATTGCCTGCAGGAGTGGGTATGCTTGGTTGAGGGGCCCAAAGGGGAAAAATTGGGAAAACCATAAAAACATAATCGAATATAATTTTTTTCAAAAAGAAACAGAGCCGAGGGATTAGAGTCTTTATCGCACAGCAGTGAGAAAAGTCCATATCTGAGCACTGTTTTCCTCTTTCTAAAATTAGACTGGAAAATCAGTTCAGTTTTTCTGTTATCCATTTTTGTTCCATCACCTGGCAGTAATTTTCATGACATTGGATTCTGCTGCCAAATGTATATCATTAACAATGTGTGCCTTTGTGAAAAACTCCTTGTAATTCATTTACTGTGTTTCAAGTAAAATGATTGCATTTTACAGTATTTCTAAGAATGGAACTGTGGCAGTTTTTTGTTTTGAATTTAACAGAAATTTCAATTTATAGGTATTAGAAATTTCCAACTACAGAGAAGACGTTTGTTTTTAATGTCAAAATTTTAGCTGTATTTTTAGCTATCATCGGGTTTGCTGGAAATATAACTTTTAGTACAGTAGACTATAAATAAAATGCTGTGCTTTATGATATTCAGCAGTTTAAACTACAGTATTTACCTAAAGTAGGAAATAATCTGACACTTTCTATAAATATTGCTCTTGTGTCTCCATGGATCAAATTTATATTTATAATTCTAGATTTTTATAATTCTAGATTTTTATATTTATAATTCTAGATTTTTATATTCTACTACTAAACTGAGTCAGTTTTTTACTTCTGTTGAATTGTTTAGTTTAATAATAAAGTTTATTACTTGGCCTAACTCCATGTCTCCTAACATTGTGTCATGTTATCTCAGTGATTAACTGTTTTTAGTAAGTAATTTTAACTTTTTAATTTCATTTGATACTTTAAATTTTTTATTTGATTTATTGGGGTGACATTGGTTAATAGGATCATACAGGTTCCAAGTGTACAATTCTATGATACAAGAACTATATAGTGCACTGTGTGCCCACCACCTAAAGTCAAACCATTTCCATCACAATATATTTCACGACCCCCACCCTTCATCCCCATCCCTGTTCCCTATGGCAATCACCACATTGCTGCGTCCACAAGCTTCAGTAACATATCCCACATATGAGTGAAATCACATGGTTCTTAGCTTTTTCTGACTGACTTATTTTGCTTAGCATAATACTGTGAAGGTTCATCCATGTTGTTGTAAATGGCAATATTTTGTCTTTTCTTATGGCTGAGGGGTATTCCATTGTGTACATGTACCACATCTTCTTCACCCCATCCTCTGTGAAAGGACACCTTGGTCATCTCCATGTTTTGTCCACTGCAAATTATGATGCAAAGAACATGGGGGTTTATTTATCTTTGGGAATACATGTTTTCAAGTTTTGGTGGGTAGGTACTCTGGAGAGGGCTTGTTGCTTCTTATGGTAACTCTATTCTTAATTTTTAAAGAACCCACTAGACTGTTTTTCATAGTAGCTGAATCAATCTACATTCCCAGCAGCAGTGAATAAGGTTCCTTTTTTTCCACAACCTCTCCAATACTTAGTACATGTCTTGTCGATAAGAGCCATTCTAAAAAGTATGAGGTAGCATGTCACTGGAGTTCTGATTTGCATCTCCTTAATAGCTAGTGAGGTTGAAGATCATTTCATATATTTTTTTGGCCATTTCTATGTCTCTTTAGGAGAAGTGTCTGTTCAGGTACTCTGCCCATTTTTAAATAAGGTTGTTTGGCCTTGAGTTTTATGAGTTTTTTATACATGGGGTCTAGAACAAATAATGTCCCTTTTTCTTACATAAAAATCTTTTATTTACAAAATCATAGGCATGTAATTCTGTAACATAACAATATCACACTCAAGCACACCACATGACATTTCAGGTAAAATCTTCAAATTGTTATCCATCTCATGTGAGACATTCATGTACCCGACAAACTACATTCAATGGTGTTACTTCTGCCAGGCCCTGTATTTTGGATATTAAACCTTTGTAGAAGCCATTGTTTGCAAACATCATGTCCCATTTGGTCAGTTGCCTCTTTGTTTTGTTGTTGGTTTCTTTTGCTGTGCAGTTTTTTAGTTTGGTGTAGTCCCACTCATTTCTTTTTGTCTTTACCTATCTTCGGGGTCAAATTCATAAAATATTTTCTATGAACAAGGTCCATAAGTTCTGTGCCTATGTTTTCTTATATGTAATTTATTGTTTCAGATCTTATATTTAGGTCTTTGAGTTAATTTTTGTGCACAGGGACAAACTGAAATCCAGTTTCATTCTTTAGCATGTGGCTATCCAATTCCAGAACCATTTATTGAAGAGGCTTTATTATCTCCATTGTGGGTTTCTGGTTCTTTTTTCAAAAATTATATGATCAATACATGTGATTTTATATCTGGGCTCTCAATTCTGTTCCACTGACCTGTCTGTTCTTCTGTCAATATCATTCTGTTTTGATTATCATAGCTCTATAGTATAATTTGAAGTCAGCTAGTGTGATACCGCTAACTCGTTCTTTTCCCCTCAGAATTTCTCCGGCCATTCAAAATTATTGTGGTTCCATATAAATTTAATGATTTTTTCTGTATTTCTATAAAAGATTGGCATTGGTATTTTGATGGGGATTGCATTAAATCTGTATATTGCTTTGGGTAATATAACCATTTTAACTATGTTGATTCTTCCAACCCATGAATACAGAATATCTTTCATTTCATTCTGTCTTTTTCAATCTCTTTTAATAATGCTTTATAGTTTTCAGTATACAGGTCTTTCACATCTGTTGTTATGTTTATTCTTAGGTATTTTATTCTTTTGTTTGCAGTTGCAAGAAGAATCCCTTTATTTCTTTTTCTGAAGTTTTATTGTTATTGTATATAAGAGCAGTGGGTATTTGTATATTGATTTTGTGTCCTCCAACTTTACTGTATTTATGTGTTTACTAATAGTTTTTTGGTGGAATACTTAAGGTTGTCTATGTACAGAATCATGTCATCTTCAAAAAGTGACATTTTTACTTCTTCCTTCCCAATTCCTTTGCCTTTTTTCCAGAACTATGTTGAATAAGAGTGGTGAGTGTGGGCATTCTTGGCTTGTTCCCGATTTTAGAAAAAAAAAGCTTTCAGTTTTTTCCATTGAGTATGACATTGAGGATTTGACAAAAATGGTCTTTATTATGTTGAGGTACTTTCTTCTATTCCTATTTTTATTGAGTGTATTAATCATAAATGGATATCTTCTCAAATAATTTTTCTGTATCAATAAGACCAAATGATTTTTATCTTTGTTTTGTTAATGTGGTGTGTTACATTAATCCATTTGCATGTGTTGAGCCATCCTTGTGCCCCTGGAATGAACGCCACTTGATTGTGATGTGTTCTTTTTTAAAGTATTATTGTATTCAATTTTGTAGTATTTTGTTTAGGAGTTTTGTGTCTGTATTCATCAGAAATATTGGTCTATAGTTTTCTTTGTGTTGTCCTTGCCATGTTTTGGTATCAGGGTTATGTTGGCTTCATTAAATATGTGAGGAAGTATTGCCTCTTCTTCAGTTCTTTTGGAAGTGTTTGAAAAGAATAGGTTTTAAATATTCTTTGACTGTTTGGTAAAATTCGCTGGTGAAGCCATATGGTCCTGGACTTTTGTTGTTGGGGGGGGTGGATTTTTGATGGTTGTTTCAATTTCCTCACTGCTGATCAGTTTATTTAGATTTTCCAATGCTTCATGATTTAGTGTACGAAGCTTATACATATTTTAGGAACATCCATTTCTTTCTTGGTTATTAAATTTAGGGGCATATAACCTTTCAGAATATTCTAGTTTAATCATTTGTACATCTGTATTGTTTGTGTAACTTCTCCTTCCCTTCTGATTTTGTTTACATGGGTCTTATGTCTTTTTGCCTTAGAGAGTCTAGACTGGGATTTGTCAATTTTATTAACCTTTTCAAAGAACCAGCTCTTCGTTGTATTAATTTGCTGTATACTCTTTTTTTCTCTATTTTATTTAATTCTGCTCTAATTTTCCTTATTTCCATTTTTCTTATGACTTTGGGTTGATATTGTTCTTTTGCTCCTAGGTCTTTAAGATATAATGTTAGGTTATTTACTTGGGATTTCTCTTGTTTCTTGAGATAGGTTAATAATGATATAATTATCCCCCTTATTACTGCTTTTGCTGCATCCTAGAAGTTTTGATGTGTTGTACTGTCATTCTAATTTGCTTCTATATATTTTTTATCTCACTTTTATTTCTTCTTTGACCCAGTCATGTTTTAGTAATAAGAAGTTTAACCTCAACATATCTGTGGATTTCTTTACTTCCTTTTTGGTCTTGATTTCCAAGTTCAAGGAATTGTGATCAGAGAATATGCTTGGTATAATTTCAATCTTCCTGAATTTGTTGAGGCTAGTTTTCTGACTAAACGTATAATCTATCCTTGAGAGTTTTCCATGCGCACTGGAGAAGAGTGTACAATCTGATGTTCTGCAATGAAATGTTCTGTCAATGTCAATTATGTGCATTTGGGCTAAAGTGTCATTTAAGGCTGAAATTTCTTCATTGACTTTCAGTTTGGATGACTTATTTTAAGTTGGCAATGGAGCATTAAGGTCCCCAACTAGGGGTGTTTTAGTCTGTTTCTCTAGTTCTGTGAGTAGTTGTTTTATATATTTTGGTGCTCCCTTCATTAGGTGCATACATATTAAGAAGTGATGTCTTCTTCATGTAGTGTCTTCTTTATCATTATGAAATGCCCATCTTTTTCTCTTGTTACCTGTGTTATATTGAAATCTATTTTGTCAAAAAGAAGTAGGGCTACATCTGTTTTTCTGTGGATGTTATTTGTCTGGAGAATCATTTTCATCCTTTCACACTAAATCCACCTTTACTTTTGCAGCTTAGATGTGTCTCTTGAAGGCAACATATGGTTGGGTTTTACTTTTTTTTTTATTTAACCTGCTACTCTGTGCCTCTTTATTGGTGATTCAGTCCATTTACATTTAGGGTGATTTTTGTTGTATGAGGATTTCCTATAGCCATTTTAGCCTTTGTTTTTTGGTAGCTCTCTGCCTCCATTGGTTCTTTGTCTTGTTTTCCTTAAGTGGTATTCCATATTTTCTTCCTCTGATTCCTCTTTTTTAAAGATGTGTCTCAGTTTTGGGTTTTTTTCTGTGCAGTTACCATTAGCTTTATGAAAAAGAATGTTACATTTAAACAGTAGTTTTGTTTTGTTTTGTTTTTTGAGTACATCCTTCTTTGCAAATTCAGAATTTTACCCCTTTTCTTTTTGTTTTTGTTGTCACAAATTATTTCTGTTTATGCTGTAACTTTGTTGTCAATCTTACTCATAGTATTATGGCCTTTGCTTCTCTTTGTTTTGGGTAGAATAACTCCCTTGAGTATTTCCTGCAGCTGAGATTTTCTGGTGATTTTACTTAGCATCTGTATGTCTGGAAATATCTTTATTTCTCCTTTATATGTAAAGGATAATTTAGCTGGCTATATTACCCTTGGATGGTAATTTCTCCCTTTCAGTACTTTGAATATTTGGTTCCACTCTTGCACAGCTTTTAAAGTTCTGCTGAGAAGTCCAATGATAACCTGATGGGCTTTCCTTTGTAGGTCACCTCCTTCTTTTCCCTGCCTTTGAGAATTTTTCTTTGTCATTAATTTTTAAGTTTTAATACAATGTGCCTTGGAGAGGGCTTCTTTGGATTAAGGTTACTAGGTGTTCTGTTTGCTCCTTGGATTTGAGAATCTAGTTAATTTTATAGGTTTGGGAGTTTTTCATCCACTATTTGTTTGAATATGCTCTTCGTTCCTTCCTCCTCTCTTCTGTTATGCCTATTACTCATATTGTGTTTTCTGATGGAGTGAGATAGTTACTGCAGAGCTCTCTTATTTTTTTATTCTCAGGTCTTTTCTTCCCTCTGTGTCATTTCTAGATTCCAATCTTTGAAATCACTAATTCTTTCCTCCACCTGGGTGGCTGTATTTTTTAATGTTCAGTAGTTCATTCCAGATCTCTTCTATTGAATGCTTCATCCCCAGGACTTCTGTTTCATTTTTTCATGTTTAAATCTCTTTGGTACTCTTTTTGTTCATTAATTTGTGTTCTGAGTGCATAAATTGCCTGTCGATATTTTCTCATATCTGGAGTATTTTTCAGAACTGCAATCTTGAATTCCCTATCATTTATAACATATATTTCCATGTGTTCCAGTTTTCTTTCTGGAAGGTTTTTATTTTCTACCTGAGTTGCCTCACTACCTTGGTTATTTATTATATTTGATGGGCTCCTCCTCTATGCTGAGGCATCTATGTATTGTCACTTCAGAGCATATTTTTATGAAGCAGTCTTTTCTACTTTTTTCCAGTAGGTGTCACTGAATCATAAGTGTTGTTTGTTTTTTTTTTTTTTAGCTCTGTGAAATCCAAAAGCTGACCTCTGCATCTGCCCTCAGTACAGCCATATAGCCATAATGCCTGGGGGTGGGGTTTGTTCTGCCCTCTTGGTAATGGTGAACTCAAACCTCCACTTTGTTCCCCCACACACACCCCAACTGGGGATCAGTCACAGAGGGAAAGAGCAATTCTGCAGTAATAGTTCTCATGTTTTCAGATAACACGGTCTGAAACTGACACCAAGGGTGATGGGAGGCTAGTTTTGGGGTCTGAGGAGCACCAAGGTTCTGTGGCTTTGTTTCTTTGTTTGGAACACTGACGGTCTGACAGAGGTCAGTTGTGGCAGAATCCCTGGTCTATCAGCTTGGTAAGCTTACAGTTTGCATCTCTCACTCCTGCAGGTGTACCCACTGAGACACTCTGCTCCCCCTGGCTGAAGGAAATGCCCTCTACAGTCAACTTCCTTTCCCTTTGAGCCAAGCCTGCTTCAACCTCTGGATTGCAGGGCTGTGTCCATGGCTTGCCTGAGCTTTCCTCCCTTCTTCCCTGCCCTATTTGTTCCTGCTTGCCCACCTTTAGATACTTTAATGTGGATCACTCAGGCACATCTTTACATTGAGCAGGGCATCTCTTGTTGAGCTGTAGCTGATCAACTTGTTTAAATTTCAGAGGGAGAGACAAAGGGGATCTCTTAAGACACCCTTCCACTGAAGTCAGTCTGCTTTTTTTGATTTTAGAGAGGAAAATAAAACATCAATTTGCTTTCCCATTTATTCATGCCTTCATTGGTTGCTTCTTCTATGTACTCTGAGTAGGATCAATCCTGCAACCTCAACGTACTGGGACAACAGTCTAACAGTTGAACTATTTGTCCAGGGCTTGTAATTTTAAATTTTATAGAAAACAAAAACACATTTGTTTTGAAAGATGTTTTTATGAAAATAACACCTTACCCAACACTGTTTAAATGGTTTGTCCAAGGCATTGCATAAGTAAACATAAATATTACCAACAGGTTACATTTGCCTGTCGAGCATTGTGTTGGTGCACGGCAAATTGTGGACATGGGTTCCACTGGAATGACAGAAATAAAAGAGGTTAGTGGGATTGGACAGTGTATGGAACTAAGATTCCCAAACTGCATTGAGCCATACAGGGATTCACAAAATTTTACATTTTTGAGTCCAACACTATAACATGTACTGACACTACACAACTAACACTATTAAATTATTTGGATCTAATTACTTAATAAATAGAAACATTGTGTATTTCTTTGGGCTCAGTGGAGCTACGGAAATGTCACTGAGAAACTAAGGGCTCCATGTACCAAGAAATGTTGGGGAATTTTGGTTGAGAATCAAAGTGGGAATTAGAAGCAGGCAGATTTGCCAAACAGGGACAAGCTAAGCTGGTTTGGAATCCAGGTGAACAGTTAAAGACCAGAAAGTCATACAGTCTAGGATGGAAAAAGGTAAGGGGTCCTATATTAAAGGCAAATTATCAGGATCCACAAGCTGTGTGGAGCCTAAGTTCAGGCAACAGGGGATCATGGGTAACCAGCCTGTCTCGATACTGGAAACAGTCCCTTGCTTCATCCAGGAGTGTCTTATGGCACTGCCTGCTGAGGGCGGCAGTCGTCCCCAAGAATGCCCAGCTCAGGGTCTACAGCCCAGGAGGTTTTCTTTGTTTTTTAAGTGATATTTCTTTTCTTATTTTTATTTCATTTTTAGAGAGAGATGAAGGAAGAGAGAAAGAGAGGAAGAGAAACATCTATGTGAGAGAGAAACATCGACTGGCTGCCTCTTACATGCTCTCCGACCAGGAACCAAACATGCAATGTACGCATGCACCCTGACCAGGAATTGAATGGGCAAACTTTCACTTTGCAAGATGATGCCCCAACCAATGAGCAACACTGGCCAGGGCAAAAGTGTCCTTTAAATCAGTGGTTCTCCGAGTATGCTCCCAAGACCAGCAGCATAAACAAAAGTTGGGAACTTGTTAAAAACGCAAATCCTGGATTCCGCTCCCAGACCTACCATGGCAGAAACTCTGAGGCTGGCACTCAGCCATCTGACGCGTGTTCGAGTTCGAGAACTCCTGCTCTATAGCAGCAGTTCAGGGAACCTCCAGTTTCCTCAAGCAACATATCAGGAAATGTTCACTAAGTCCTTAAAATAAAACCAACATTAATCACTTTTTTTGACGCTTATTTTTAAAGCAACAGCCATGAAGAGATTTGAACAAGGGAAATGAAAAGTGTTACAAATCACAAAATGGACAGCGCCTGCTACAATCAACACACAAAGTCAGTCATACCAAGGAGCAAAAGCCCCCTTCTTCTGGTGTACACCACGGTTCTAGTGATCATTTTCCTGATGTTAGCTGGCTAGATTCCTTTCAAATTTTTCCTACTACACTACGACAAACATTTCTTTTTTTACTATGTTTAGGATTATTTCTTAGTACTGATTTCTATAAGTGTCATTTGGCAAGTTGATTGTATAAACATTTTTATGTCTTAATACTCTTTAACTTTCCACTTAACACTTCCACAGGCACTGTATTAGGGTCCTATTGCTCCATTCATGGATTCAGGCCTCTTCTGGAATCACCGCCACTGAGCAACCTTCCCAGATAACCTGTCTGAAATAGCACCCCCTCCTCCCAAGGAAGATACTCAAAATATTTAGCCCTGACCATCACAAGAGGAGTGGACTGTCTCCCTGTCCCATATGTACCAGTGGAGTGTCAGCCCGCTTCTCTGCACCCCCCACACCTTCAGGACCTCCTTATCTCCTTATGCAGCTTTAATTTTTTCAGTAGCAGATTTTGTTTCCTGAAATATTTTGTATGAGTTTATTGTCTGTCTCCTCTATTAGTAGTAAGCTCCATGAGATGAATTTTTACTTTCTTTTTTTAACATCTGTATTCCCACACATAGAATCATACCTGGCACATTAAAAGTACTCAATACATTTTAGGTGAATGAATGAAGAAAGAATAAGTGAGTTTTTACCTAGAGCAAAAATAATCTAATAGTACTAGGAAACCTGAAATTCTATAAGTAATGTTTCTCAATTTTGATAAAATATGTCTATTCTTAGTTTTTTTTTCTGTAGCAACTATGTAAATTAGCCCAATTGGAAAAGGTGTACTATACAGACTTTATCTCTAATTTTAAATCATCTAGAACAGTTTTGCAACCTCATGAAAGTATTAAGATTGAACCTAATCCATCTCTTTAGTTAAACGCACCACAACCATAAATTCCATCATCGTTCCCATATTATACTCCCTGTGAATTTATGGCAGCTGCTGCTTTATATAAAATGAATATATTTAATACATACATATTTGACTTAATATTGCACTATAAAATCTTACTTAATTTTCATATTTATGATTTCAAACGTCTTAATTTATTAGCATTTAAAATGACCTAGACCATTTACCTAATATATAAAACTTGGAAAATAAGATCTATTTATAAAACAGGTACATTTTAAAATATTTTCTTAGAACTGAATTACACTCACAAGTAGCATATAGAAATACTAAGCATTTCTTGAATTAAAATTAACTTTTTTGAAAAGTGGAAAAATGTACACATTTGTCGAAATAAACAAAACATGCTTTGGTTATTATAAAATTATAAATGATCAACTATTATCCACTTACTTGCTATTTGCAAGTCCTGGTACATTAGAGGTCTCCCTCACTAACACAGCATTGGCATGTGAGTATTAAATGTTAAGGCATGTAAATGAAACACAATACACCGATTTCAAGAATCTAGACATCCTTGGCATTGTTATAATTAACAAGTTTCTTCAAGATAATTATTTTTAAAAACATAAAATAATATTTGGAAGTGGGAGTAAGAAAAACTGTAGGTGTGAGATCAAAATTTGTTACATACATGACAATAACTTCTACTCAGTCCGTCAGCTGTGACACACTCTAAGCAGACCACAAGAGATACAGCCTGACCTTTTAAAATCTTCCCAAATATGCTAATTTGCAATACTTTTCTTCGCAACTTTAGGAGTGTTGTCACATCTCTCAGATTCCTTATTACCTTGCTTCAATCCTTGGGGAGTTACCTCAGTTCTGAATCATTCACACAGAGAAATAGACTGATGGGAGTAATATTTTCCTTGCTGCTAACTTATTAAATGAAGCTTTGTACTGAAAACTATAGTGTTCCTAATGAAAAATATCAAGCTCTCTTTTAGCACCTTTAGTTCAAGTGTTTGAATGAACTCAGGAAGTTAAAACACTTTATGGGTTTTTCAGAGAGTAAATGAAAATGTTTCATATTTTGCCTATACAGTCTGTCCAGTGCGAAGCTCATGGTGATACATAAAAGTTTCAAAGAACCACCTAGAGAAAAAAATGAAATGCTTAGAAAATAATTAAGGCCAATGAGAAAAAAAAAATGAGAATGGTCTCATTACTGTGCATTCACAGAATCCACCGACATGCCTCTCCCTTTCTAAGGTGTCTTCCTGTGGCAGATTACATTTTCCAAAAGTAGCCCGGCAATATCTTTCACCCCCCAGGTGGCTCCGACACTCATCTCTTTGAGAAGTAGGGCTGTGGCCTCTCTCCTTGAATCTGGGTGGACTTTTAACACCGTGAAAGTGATGCTATGTGACTTCTGAGGCTAAGTCATAAAAGGCAATAATGTTCAGCTTCTGCCTGGTTCTCCTGGGAGGTTCACTCTTAAAACAGGGCCACCATGCTGTGACAAAACCCACACGAGGGAAGGCTCATGTGGGAAGAAACCGAAGTCCTGGTCCACTGCCCCGGCTGAGCATCCAGCTGACACACAGA